>JASDQU010374832.1:7899-27219 GCA_032191745.1 Picea mariana | reverse complement strand
GGGAGGCAATAGAACGTGACATAACTATCCAAGATCAAAGGGAAGAAAGACAGAGAAGATTGAGAAATCAACTCTGATTTGATTTTCTTTGTTTCATATTTCAAAGACTTATTTTTCTTATGGATGCCTAGACGGTGTGTTTTATAGCCTTAAAACACAAACTCTGGAACAACAAGGTGAATGCAAATGTGCTCGTATTGGAGGTGGTAGAATAGTTGGGGTAATTTGTGGAGAAGGAGGGTTATCCAAAGGAGAAGAAGGACTATCCATTGGAGAAGGAGAATATGTTATTGAGGACGTTGTAGATGAAGAATAGGAACGTGTAGACCGTGGTGATTTCACTGTTGAAGGCCATTGGGATGGATGAGAAAAATATCCTCTTACACACTGATGATGACAGAGGACTCCCACTGTGGCTCCGAGATGAGGAAGTGGATAGACATCGAGGCAAATAAAATGACTCCTCATTGAAAAAATCAGTGGAGTTATTAGGATGAGGTCTCTTTGCAAAGGGAGGAAGAAGCTCAATCTCAGGACTCCGTATGAGAAATCGATCTTCAATCTCTTCACCATTGGGCATGATGAATTCAAACCCAAATTGAAATATAGAATACAAACCCTATTCTATCTAACACCTCTGCATTTTATTCATAGCATTATCTACAAAAACTTGACAAATCGTGGCCTTATTGGTCCCTGAAAACCTTATTGGCTTTGAGATAGCATTGGGAGCTTTAACACCTGCTCAATTGTTAAGACAAGGATCTGTTAACAAGATCTCTGCCTATCTATCGATGAGGTCACTTTTTGGTCATAACGCATGCCAAATGGATTGACTAGGATTTGACTCTTTTTGCATGGCTGTAAATTGGTGTATTACATGGCAGTCATAAGAATTGGGCACACAATTTTAACCCATGGCTTGGCCATGAGAATTGGGCCTGTGGGCTTTGGTAGGTGTGGGTAACTTGATATATAGTGTGACTTTGACTCAACTATCAATGATCTTTATCTATGGAAATGTTTACATAGATTTATCAACAAAGAATAGATAGGATGAGAACGTAAACTTAGGATACTAAATGGTGCGGTCTAATGTTTAGACTTCTAAAAACACGCACCAATTTTTCTTAGGAATTTTTTAGAATCAGAATATACATTTCATTTTAAGGTACAAACAAGGCATAAAAAACTAGGGTTTAAGAAATAATGACAATGCTTTGGAATGCAGGTAAAAGCGATTGACAAGAGCTTTGATGAAAAACTAGAAGTATGACACTGGCCAAAAGAAACTTTTTGGCACTACAGGAATAACCCCATTCCTGCAACAAGGAGAAAATCGAATATTTAGTATCTGGATACTAACATTGGCTCCTTCTGGGGATGGCATACTCCCTACAAGTTGCCAAGAACGAGTAGACCACTGTGCCTTTTCCTCTGTGCAACCTGCAAACTTTTGTCTCTGCAAACATTCACATCCTTCTATGTTGTGCCTAGTCCATTGGGTTATGGAGTCTCTCAATATCATTTCAAATCAGGTCCAAACTTCTGCAATTTATTGAAATTCTAACAAAAAGTTGAAACCAAACTTTCTGCTGCAAACTATTAGACTGATAATAATCTTCATGTTCGATGGCAAGCTTATTTCTCTTATCTATTCCTACTTTTAACCAGTAGAAACTGGCTAATCATGTGAAATCATGCTTCCAATGTAGCCATGATAACATCAAACCATTTACCAAATATATTTCAATGCAAATAAAAATCAGAGAGGAATCCATAACTTGCAGCAGAATTTCAGCTCGCAACATATACTTACAATCATCATCTGCTTTAATTTTGAAAATAGTAAGAATGAAATCTTCTGAGAAATATGATTCCATATAAATGGCTATTAGATCATAGAGGAAAGAAATAGATGAACAACCCAACAGGTTTACCTCTGCTTGCAGCTTTGTTTCCCCTTTTGATAGATGGCTGCCATAAACTGGTTCTGACTATACATGACAAATGGGCATAATGTTCTCATAAACCTGTTGATCAAATCCAACATTTCCATATTCTTCCTCATATATCTGTTCTTGATGAGAAACCTCTTGATTTTCCTCCTTAATCACATGTAACAACATATCATAGGAGTTCACTTGAAGGAGTTGAGAAAATACCTCTTCTTCAACTATTTTTTCATTTAGATCTAAGACAACAAGTGCATCAAAAACAAAATCTAATGCATCCACAACTATGCATTCATCTTTCCTATTATCAATTAGATCTGGAAAATCTTCCTCAACAACATTATTTTCATTCTTGCAATTAGAAGAAACATTTACTTTCTGTTGAATATGCTTATCAAATTCATCACAACAATTTTCAAAAAGACTTTCCGCTGAAAAATCTTCTTTACAAAATATATTGAAAGCATTATGAAAACTTGCCAATGAGTTAATACTTGAATTTGGCAGAGATCTACACCAGTCAAGGGCTTCTCCCTTCAATGAGTATCTGAAAAGCTTGATCTTGACATCCTCATGCACAATCTGACGTTCAAGAATACACTCATGAAAATCTAGCAGATGCTTAGCCAGAACCTCCCAATATTCGCCTTTAAATGTAGGAAGGGTACCTTCCAATTCACCTTTGCTAAGTATTGGGCTTGGAAAATCAACTACATCTAAAAAGTCACAAAATGCCAACCTTTGAGCCAAAATGGTTTCCATACTTGGATCCCCAGTGGATCCGCCTTTTAATCTTTAGACAATGGAGTCGCCATGGTGAAATATCTGCAGTCAAGAACATGTCCTCTTCTTGTTCACCATCAAAAAGTAGATCTGATCGTTGTCATTCTCCTGGGGAAGATATCTTCATTTCTTCATCCCTGACAACGGTGCCAAAATATGTTAGTGCTAGAAGTTACCCCTAGACTGCTATAGCGTCAAGCCTAGCACATCTTCAGTTATTGCAATGATTTTATAAATAAGGATGTGTTTGGGTTTTGAAATAAGGTGGATCAGGTAGATGATAAGAGAAAGAATAAGAGAAACAAGCTAAATGCAGATCAATTAAAACACCATTGGGCATGGAGTCAAGTAAACACCCTGTTATATTGAAGGCCAGTGAGTTTCATATCAGAAAATATACTTATATGATGGTGGATGGAAGAATGGAGAACGTGACAAATAGTAGAACATCCACCAAATAGATATTCTCTCTGCAAAATGGATTTGACAAGTACTCAAACAAAGCACATAAGCAACAGGTAGATTACAACAAATTCTTTGTTGTTTAAAAATCTATTGTTCATGGACAACCATTGATTCTCAATGTCTCTAATTCATTCAAGCAAGAGGAAAAAAATAAGAATGTAAAATGAAAAGATCACAATCTGATAAAACAATACACAGGGATGTTCAATGTCAGAAATGAATACTTAAATAAATGCCCATAGGCTTACAATAATTCCTACACAGTCCTCTACCCAAATTCCCCTCTCGGGTCTCCTCTCAAATTTCCCCCCTTCCTCCTATTCATTACATAATGTTGTTTTAAATAACAAGATACAATCAATAGATCATTCCTATCTTCTAGGAAATAATCATAACAATCCACCAAGAATAAAAAAAATCTATGATTTGTATGCAAGAAATCTGGGACAACTAAGTCAAATGCCTTGTTATCTGTGTCCTTAAAATTTGGAGATGTGGAACTAATTGATTTATTGCTGAAAATATGCAAATGATATCTTTGATTTCCATCTGCCCTACCACATGTGTATTTGTTGTCCCTTTTGCAATCTAGATTTGACTGTCTGCCATTTTTAGGTCGAATTCCCTTTTAATGTTGCCTTTTAAACTGGATCTACCTGCTACGTATCTCATTCTCATCCTTAAACTATTAAGATTCAGAGTCTCGTTTATCCTGTGGCTGAAATGGAGGAGCTGGAATGGATGTGATAAAAATTCTTAAGGGCACTATCAGACATCGAATTGGAAGTCACTGGAGTGTTGGATTGTACAATAGCATTTGTAGTTTGGAAAACTAAAATTGCTCACAAAAATGGAAGATGGTATTTCACAAAGAAACACCTGGGGGTTTCAATCTATTACCTTGATGGATATTGTTTGGCCCTCTAGGCATAGGCTTGGGTACAAGAACATGATTGCCAACAGATCTTCTGTGTAAAGTGGAAGAATATGGTGCACGGATAACTTTTGTCGAATTAAAAAAAAAAATCCTAGTTTTGGTGAGGGCATTCTCAAGCCTAAGGGATTTCCAACAGAAGTTATAGGCAAAGTATTGCTAGAATTACTTGGAGGATCCTTGGCACTAAAAAACGTACTATTACCAACAATTCTTATAGAATCATCTTTTTTAGGTAAGTGCACTGCCATTGTGTTTCAAAATTCTTGGTTATTCTTGCCACATTGAGAAATGATTGAATTTGCAGATGTACCTTCCCTTGTGGTGGGTTCAAACTGCTCCCGAGATGTATGAGTCAGAAATATTGAACTGCTTCCTGTTGAGGTAGCAAAAACCATTGGAGAATGAAATGTAGGCATCCGATAGAAAAACTGTACACAGGATGTACCAAGAAGGTTAACATTTCTATCAGAGTCTGTTGTCCCAAGAACAACTTCCTTTGGCATTTCAAATAGAGCCTTCCTTTCCTATAAAATATAGTTTCTCTCTCAACTTCCAATCCCACATATACATGAAGATCTTTCTCGATTTGATGACCTCCAACCTTATCTCTTGGGCATAATAGTCGTAATGCAATCTCCTCCATGATAACCTCACTAAGATTTAAATCAAGAATCTGTTCATATTCCAACTGTGCTTGGTTATGGAATTGCTTCATTCTTCTATATTTGAAAATATGAACCGAGCTATTTGAATAACTTGCATAGATATGGTGGGTAGGATGAGGAGGAGTAGTTGGTGGCTATGTTTTATAATTTGTTGCTAGCTTGGATAATGAAAAAACATGGCGAGGAAATTGATGAAGAGGTGAATGCGAATGTGCTCATATTGGAGGTGGTAGAATAGTTGGGGTAATTGGTGGAGAAGGAGGTCTATCCAAAGGAGAAGGAATACTATCCAATGGAGAAGGAGAAGATGGTGTTGAAGATGTTGCAGATGAAGAATAGGAATTTGTAGACCATGGTGATTTCACTGTTGAAGGCCGTTGGGATGGATGAGAAAAATATCCTCTTACACACTGATGATGAAAGAGGACTCCCACTATGTCTCCGAGATGAGGAAGTGGATAGACATCGAGGCGAATAAAATGACTCCTCATCGGACAAATCAGTGGAGTTATTAGGTTGAGCTCTCTTTGCAAAGGGAGGAAGAAGTTCAATCTTAGGACTCCGTCTGAGAAATTTATCTTCAATCTCTTCACCATTGGGCATGCTGAATTTAACCCCAAATGGAAATATAGAATACAACCCCTATTCTATCTAACACCTCTGCATTTTCTTCAAAGCGTTTATCTAGAAAAACTTGACAAATATCGGTCATATTGCTCCCTGAAAACCTTACTGGCTTTGAGATAGCATTGGGAGCTTTAACACCTGCTCAATCATTAAGACAAGGATCTGTTAACAAGATCTCTCCCTATATGTTGATGAGGTCTTTTTTTGGTCATAACGCGTGCCAAATGGATTGACAAGGATTTGAATCATGTTGCGTGGCTATAACTTGGTGTAGTACATGGCGGTCATAAGAATTGGGCATACAATATTAACCCGTGGCTTGGCCATGAGAATTGGGCCTATGGGCTTTGGTAGGTGTGGGTAACTTGATATATAGTGTTACTTTGACTCAACTATCAATGATCTTTATCTATGGAAATGTTTACATATATTTATCAGCAAAGAATAGATAGGATGAGAATGTAAACTTATGATACTAAATGGTGCAATCTAATGTTTAGCCTTCTAAAAAAATGCACCATTTTTGCTTAGGAATTTTTTTGAATCAGAATATACATTTCATTTCAAGGTACAAAGAAGGCATAAAAAAATAGGGTTTAGGAAATACTGATAATGTTTTGGAATGCAGGTAAAAGTGATCGACAAGAGCTTTGATGAAAAACTAGAAGTATGACACTGGCCAAAAGACACTTTTTGGCGCTACAAGAATAACCCCATTCCTGCAACAAGGAGAAAAATGAATATTTAGTATCTGGATACTAACAGGAACCATGCCTCTGTCCTTTGAATTTGATGAATCTCTCCCCCTTTGTCATAAATGGCAAAGGTATCTTTCCATTCGAGGCTTCTCCCCCTGAGTGAACTGTCCTCTTTATGGTGCTTCCTCATGTACATCTAAGACATATAAGATAAGCATTCAAAATCATTCATTTTGGAGTAGAAATATATCCTAGTCTCTGGCGAAGATACTCAAAGGCTTCCCATGGAAGTGGTTTTGTAAAGATGTTTGCCACTTGTTCTTTTGTGCCCACATACTCAACTCTGATGTTCTTTTATGCAACCTGTTCTAGTAGAAAGTGATACTTGATTAGAATGTGCTTCATCTTGGATTGCATCATCGGGTTCTTTGAGATACTTATGGTGCTTGTATTATCACAATGGATAGGAATGGTCTCATCATACTCAACCTGTATATCTATCAAAGTTTGTTTCATCCAAAGAACATGTGTACAACATGCTGCTGTTGAAATATACTTTGCCTCGGTTGTAGATAGAGATACTGATGATTGTTTCTTTCTTAGCCATGATACTAAACACTCACCCAAGTAGAACATTTCTGCATTGGTGCTTCATTGGTCATCAATACAACCTTCCCAATCTACATCTATGTAGGCAATAAGAGATAGATCATTTCCTTTTGGATACCATAATCCAAAATCTTTTGTTCCTTTGAGATATCTAAAAATTCTCTTCACTGCTAATACATGTGATTCCTTTGGTTCTTCTTGAAGTCATTCCACTTGTCGAACTTCTTTCATTACATTTGGTTTGGATGTTGTCACATATAGTAGGCTGCCAATCATTCACATGTGTTTCCTCTGATTTGTAGACTTTGAATCATCATATTTTCTTAACTTGAAATTGATTTGCATGGGAGTGATATGTAATGTCCCCACCTCTTAATGAAGAGGCATGGAAAGACTTAGTGGTCTAGACAACCCACTAGACCATAGTGTCACACAACATGGGGAAAATTAAACCAAACTAATGTTATATTTTGAATTTGACTTAGGAAAAAGGGAAAAAAATTACTCAATGAAGAGATAGAATGCTGGAGGTTGAGTTAGGAGTTGAACCTAGGGGTTCAACTAACTCAACAAGAAAACATAATGGAGGTATAAAAGAAATGCTAGGGTGCACCTTTCATTTCATCTTGGATATTTGGTATTTTTCTTGTTGAGCTCTTGAGCACACAGTTTTGAGGGTTTTGAGATTACAAACCCTAGAGAACAACTCAGTGGTGAAATATTCCACTCACCTTGTTCCAATATTGGTCTCAGGGATGAAATAATCCACCCACACCATTTTACACTCATCATCTATTCAGGAGAGTAGCAGGGTTGTACCAGTTAGGGTTTTCCGGTAGGGGTGCACCATTGCTTGAGGAACAATTCGATCCAGCTATTTTAGAGGGATTTTGGAGATTCTAGAAACTGGGTTTTTCTTGCAGGACCTGGCTTATGATTTTGGAGGCCTTCTTGAGAAGTTACTATGACCAGGTTATTATCTATAGGTTGGGACGGTTTTGAAGGAAGGAGGTCATCTTGGTGATTCAAAGATTCTCAGTTCTAGGAGGATCTACTTCATATATGATCTTGATACTTCTTCTAGGGGCTTGTGGCTGCCCAATCTATCATCCTAGAGAGTTCCAGGTGATTTGGAGGCCTCATTCATCCAGGCCAAATTATTGGGCATATTTAGGATTCCAGGAGGGTCGTACTTGATTATGGTTGCAACAATTGGTGGAGGAAGACTTGGTATTTGGGCTTGATACTTTAGGAGGGGGTTTCCCTTTCCCTGATCTATCTCTTGGTGGAGTTTGGTGGCATTTGTAGAGATTATTCAGGAGGGCCAAACCCTTGGTCTTCATATTCTTTCATCAGGATGTACCATCAGCTAGAGGGTTGTGAAAAATCCTAGCTTTTTGTATTGGATCTCTCATCTTGCATTCAACCTTTGGGAGGCTTATCTTGTATTTCCAGGAGCATTTTGTAGTATCTCATATATTTATCTTGGATCCATATGATGTTACTACATATCTGCTTCTATATTGTATCAAGTTCTTGCTTCTCATAAATAAAGGTCATATCTATGCATTGTGGTTCCATATCTTGTGTATTGATGTGATCTTGCATGGTAATGAATATATATTTATTAAAATCTACTGAATAATTGAATAAAACCCTAAGGCTGAAATATCGGTGGCCATCCTATGAACTCAAATAGTCAAACAATTAGTTCAGTGGTTAGCTAGTGTTCCCAAGTGAAAAAATTGGCTTGGGAACATTACAATGGTATCAAAGGCCTTATCCTCCCATCCTCTGAGGATTAGTGCATGGAGAAGTTCAATGTTAATTATATGGGCCGAAGGAAGAAACAAGCAAGTGAAATGGAGGCCTAGATCGAGGGTTCATGTGATGATGTTGAGCCCTAGAGCTTGGATTTCTTAGCACATGAGTTCCATAAATCCATAAACCAAATATAAAGTGAGCTGGTCATCCACTTACAGGAGAACTATAAGGAAAACCGTAAGGGAAAAACTGAAATCACTGAGACCTTGAGGAAGGTATATGAGAACCTGAGGAAGGTAGACAAGAACCAGAAAAGGATAGTTGAGATGTTGTTGCATATGACTCACAAGGGGAAAGGTCCAAAAACGTATGACAAGAAGGAGATAGGTGGATCTCACAGAGGAAACAGGTATAATTCAGAACATATTCCCTATCATCAGTCTGAGGGAAGAAATGGAGGGAGGACACCACATGGACAGATAGGTAGTAGGGATACTCCTAGACCATAATTTCCCACGCTCATAGATGGTAGAAGGGCTACTCCTAGACAATACTTTCCCACGTTCATAGATGGACATGCACATCATGAACCATTGGATGACCTTGTTGAGTAGATGGCACAGTGTACCAGGGAGTACAATGATTTGAGTATAACGATTCAAAGGAAGATGTCCCTAGTTCAATATTGTCAACTCAAATTCATAAGCAAGCCTAGGCCGAACCACAAGAACAACTATGATTTTGAGCACAGAGCTGGGAAGATGGATATTCCATACTTTGATGGTATGACCAATATGACAGCATGGGCATGGGTACAAAAGTTGGACACTTATCTACAACTTAACCCCATGAGGGAGATGAAAGCCATCAAGTTTTCCACCATGTACTTGGATGGAAAAGTTCATGATTGGTGGTATCATGGATTGGCCACACTAAGCCACAATCATATAGTGGCATACATAGAGTTCATTCAGAGACTCATTGATAGGTTTGACCAGGGGGATCCTGAGTTACATTTCTGGGAGCTCACACAACTCAGATAGACAGGAGCACCAGAGGTGTACATTAAGGAGTTCTAGAGGTTAACAGTCATGGTGCATGATGTGTAATAGACTAGACTCATGATTCTCTTCACTTAAGGGTTGAAGGAAACCTTGAAGGGTTGCGTAAAGGATTTTAAACCTACTAACCTACAAGATGCTATCTGGAGGATGAGAGACCTAGAACCAGCTACAAAGTTGAAATTTGTGCCTAGACCACCTCTCAACACAGGAGGAAGATATCATATACCTCCAATGAACCCAGAAGGACATGACCCAAAGGGGTTGGACAGGGGAAGAGGAAGGTTGGATGAGAATACAAAAATGGAATTGAGGAGGAAGCAACTATGCTACACTTTCAAAGAGCCATGGAACCCATCACACAAATGTATGGGCCATGGCCAAGTTCAATACATAGAGGTGACTTCAGACAATGATGAGGAGGAGGATTTCGGCCACATATAGAACATGGAGGAAGACACCACAGAGACTACAGATGAGGAGGCCATAGATCATGACAGTACGACTGAGGAGAGAGCCACCTTAGCATCCATTAATGGGGCTCCCAAGTACAACACTTTCAGGATGAGAAGAGTCTTGCAGGGGAAACATGTGTTAGTGTTGATTGATGGGGGATCTTCTCACAACTTCATTGACTCAACATTTCTACATAGGAGGCATATACCCATGGTTGAATTTGAAGGGTTCAAGGTGGAGGTAGTAGGTGAAAGAACCATGCCTTGTAACAAGTACATTCCAGGCATGAATCTTACATTGGGTAGGCATGATTTGGTACAAGATGTCTATGTGATGGACCTTCCAGACACAAACATAATCCTTGGAGTTCAGTGGCTCAGTACGTTGGGGCCTATCCCCACCAACTACAATACCATGGAGATGTATTTCAAAGAGGAGGGTGGATGAAAGGTAGTTCTATGAGGAATGATAGGTAACTCAGCCAAGGTAGTTACAGTCAAGAGGATGGAGGCCATTTTTAGGAGAGAAGAGATATTGTATGCAGCTGAGTGAAATATTTCGGTAGGTGTGGACAAAAAGGGGAAAGTTTACTACACACCGAAGATTCAAGAGATCATTGAAAAAAACAGTAAGGTGTTTGGACCTATTCCACCAGGTGTATGACCAGAAAGGGGATTTGAGCACATAATTGAGTTGGAGGCAAGAGAAAATCTAGTCATTACCACGGCTTACAGACACCTGAAGAATTACAAGGATGAAATAGAGAAGGCCATCAAAGAGATATTGGATATGGGACACATCAGACTGAGTTCCAACCCTTTCGCTTCTTCAGTAGTGTTGGTCAAGAAAAAGGATGGGACCATGGACATGTGCATTGACTTTCGGGCATTAAACAAGAAAAAAAATAAAAAACAGGTATCCCATACCATGAATTGATGAGTTGTTGGACGAACTTCATGGGGCTGTCTATTTCACAAAAATTGACCTACGCTCTGGCTACCATCAAATCAAAATGAGGGAGGAGGACATCCCAAAAACTGCTTTCAGGTGTCACTGTTGTCACTATGAGTTCTTAGTGATTTCATTCGGGTTAACCAATTCCCCATCCAAATTCCAATCATGTATGAACTGTGTCTGCAACAAACAGTTGAGGAAGCATCTCTTGGTATTCTTTGATGACTTTCTCATTTATAGAAAGACGTGGGAGGAACACCTTCGACATGTGGAACAGATTTTGTCTACCATGGAGAAGTAATCATTGTATGCTAAGGAGTCCAGATGTGAATTTGGAATGATTGAAGTTCTTTACTTGGGAAAAATCATTGGAGTTAAGGGGGTACAGGTACATCAGAAGAATATTCAGGCCATAATGGAGTGGCCTACACCTAAAACCCCTACAGAGTTGAGGGGATTTCTAGGCATTTGCACTTACTACATGAAGTTTGTCAAAGGGTTCTCACAACTTTGTGCACCTTTAACCGATTTGACCAAGAAGGGAGCCTTCAAATGGAGTGAGGAGGCCCAGTTCACATTCGACAAGATGAAAAATGTGATGAGCACATGCCCAGTCTTATCCCTAGTAGATTTGGCCAACCTTTCGCCTTGGAGTGTGATGCCTCATGAGAAGGTATTGGGTTTGTAATAATGCAAAATAGGCACCCTATTGCCTATGATATCCGAAAACTCAAGGGACCTGAGTTACTTTACACCATGTATGACAAAGATATGCTGACCATCATGCACACTCTAGCCAAATTCAGACAATACCTGGTAGGTTCATGGTTTGTGGTAAAATCAGATCATAACAGTCTTAAGTACTTCTTGGAGGAGAATGACTTAAATGAAAGGCAACAAAAATGGGTAAGCAAAATACAGGCCTATGAATTTGACATTGAATTTGTCAAAGGGAAAAACAATGTGGTGGCAGATGCGTTGTCTAGAAGGCCATCAATTTATTCCATAACGGATGTGTCAGTCGATTGGAAGGACCACTTAGTGATGGAATACTCAGAAAATTAGTTCGCTTGTCAGGTAATGGATGGGAAAATATAGGACGATAATGTCAGGGTCATTGATGGCATCATCTATTATAAGGGTTGAATCTTTTTGGTTCCAGAATTGGCCTTCAAGGCCAAAGTATTGTAGGCATATCATGAATCATCGAGGGTAGGGAACCAAGGGATTGGAAAGACATACATGCAGGTGAGGGAGAGGTTCTCATGGAAGGGACTAAAGTAGGATGTGATGAATCATGTCAAGGAGTGTACTACTTTCCATGAGAATAAGGATGAGCACACTAACCCAACAATATTTCTACAAACCCTACCCATCCCAGAGCACAATTTGGAAAGCATATCCATGGATTTCATCACAGCGTTTCCCAAGGTGCGGGGGAAGGATTGTATTTTCGTTGTGGTGGAAAAGTTGACAAAGTTTTCACACTTCTTCTCCATTGCTACAGACTTCAGTGCAACATAGGTGTCTGAAATATTTTTTAGGGTGATCTTCAGACTTCGTGGGCTACCCAAAACCATTGTTAGTGACAGGGATAACAGATTCATGAGTACATTTTGGCAGAAGTTCTTCAGGTTAGTTGTTATGACCTTGACTCCTAGTACAAGCTATCATCCTCAGACAGATAGGAAGACCGAAATAGTCAACAAATGGGTAGAAGTCTATCTCAGGAATTGTGGCGGGGAAACATAAGGCATGGACCAGATGGCTACATTTGGGGAAATACTTCTACAAAACCACCGATCACATGTCCATAGGCATGAACCCATTCAAGGCATTGTACAGTTATGATCCACTCTCTTTCGTAGACATTTCTTTTTGTGACAGCAGGGCCCCAATGGTACAGGACTGGGTACAACAGAGTCAGGATATCCTCAGTGAGCTGAAGGATCATTTACAAAGGGCACAGAACTAGCAGAGGGTCCAAGCAGATAAACAGAGGGTTGAGCGTACTTTTTAGGTTGCTAACTTAGTTTACCTAAGGCTCCAACTATACAGTGTAACACTCTTTCATACTGTAATGATCTGATATCATATTGTAAAACCCCCATTTTGGACTAGGCAGGCACTACTTTGTGGAATAACAATCTCATACTTAATTCTATATATAAAACATGCAATTAAGAAAATGAAACACATTTAAACTCAAAGTAAACATAAGAAGTACTGCTATCATAAATAATCAATGGCTTTAACATTAATTCATATGCATAACAGAATACATGATAAATATAAATACACAGACATGCAGAAACATAATTAAAACATCATCTAGTACTTATCTTTGAAACGATGGTAATTCCACCAACTAGGTGTAGGCCTTCCACGAACCTACCAACCTTAGACCACACTGCTCATCAAGCTCAACAGTGGTCACCCCCGAGCTGGGAATAAACTCCAACCCAAGGCAAAGAATCTTAGGCTAGGCTGAGGTTACAGGGAAAACACTTGGTCACAAGGAAGGAATTTTCTCCCAGGAACCACTCATACTCACTACCCACAGCCTCTCCTTCCCCACATGCCTGTTCCACCCCAGAAGTATACACCTTCTCTGTCACCTAGAAATTCCTTTGGCTACTAGCCTCCCTTGCCTTAGGTTTCAGCAATAGACCAAACCGGAAGTCTCCGAGCTCTATGGCAGCTACAGGGTTCCTTCCAGGAGTTCTCTCCTTCCTCCATGCACTCTCTCTCCTGGGAGAGTCTCTCATAGTCCAAGCAACCTATTCTTCCAACTTCAACCACCTCTCTCACATGGAGAGAGTGTTGTATGACTGGATAACAAGCCACATAGGATCAAACACTACACGTCCACCACAATCAATGGGAATCCAGACACAAACACCCCAAGGCAGCTACAGACAGGTCAAACAATGTAACTAGGCTTAGTAGGGACGTGACACTTCCATTTTCTCAATCTGGCAACTTGGGATAGACTCACACTCTAGATTCTCAGGGATGCGTGACGATTTGTCCATGCAGGGGTCGATTCTAACTCCACGGTTTAGAATAGAGAAGGGTTGTACCCTCTTTCCAGAACAAACACAGACTTTTTCCCCTGAAATCAACACAGGCTTCTGGTTCAGACGGTCGGGTAGAATGGAGGAGGAACCCCCAAAAAGACTCATCTCAACCATTTTATTTGCATGCACCTGGGTTGACACTTGTCACCCATGCAACTGCATGTGTTCCTTCAGCATGCATTCCTTCCATTTGAAAGTTGCTTGTCCTTCCAAAAAGAACTGAGGATAAAACATATTATTCGCATGTCTTTTGGAATAATATTAAAATATTATTCCCAAGAACTTAAGGCCCTAGGCTCAACACTTAGTTGCTTTCCCACCTTCCAGCCCGTAATCCCTTGCCCACTCTGTGGAATCTTAGTCCCCCATCACTCATTCATCGTGGTCGATCTGCACACGACGGTGTTTATATTTTTATTAATAATGTGCATAAATACATGTACAAAATCAGGCTCTTGGCCTTCAATACTTAGGCTCTTTGGCCTAATAATCACATAAGCTCACCAACTTATATTAACTTGTCTCACCAGCCTATAAAAACATAATTAAAATTTATTTCTTAAACATGATTTACAATAGGGCTCAGCCTTGGGGACATTACAATCCCCCTGCCCTTATTTCTGCACTGTCCTCAGTGCAACTTGACACTGCATCTGTAAGCTTTTCAAAATTCTCAAAAAGATGTGGGTACTCTGCCTACATAACATATTCATGCTCCCATGTCACGTCCTCAGGACCATACCAGGTCCACTAGACCTTTACAAGCCCTATAGATTGATTCTAGAGCTGTTTGTTTTTCCTGTCTAATATGCACACATGATGCACTTGCAAGACACCTTCTTGTTCCACCTGAATCACATTCCAATCGATAACATGATTAGCATCAGGTATATATTTCTTAAGCAATGAAACATGAAACACATTATATACAGTCATATATGCAGGTAATGCAAGCATGTATGCAACTGGCCCAATCCTTTCTAGTATTTCAAATGGCCCACAAAATCTAGTTGCCAACTTGGCGCAACTTCCCAACTTCAGGGAACTCCTATTAGTTTTCACTTTCAGGAAAACATGATCACCCACTTTGAGTTCTCTATGGGTTCTGTTCTTATCAAAATAACTTTTCTGCCTGTCCTGGGCAGCTTTCAAGTTCTTCTTAATTTTTATCATTTGGTCCTCCATCTCCTTGAGCAACTCTAGCCCAACTACTGCTCTGTCAGCTAGATTATCCCAGCTCATTGGAGTGTTGCACTTTCTTCCATAAAGTGCTTCAAATGGACTCATCTTCAACGATGCATGATACCCATTATTGTAGGTGAATTCTACCAAATGCAGGTAGTCTTCCCATTTTGATGGTTTGTCCATCACGTACATTCTCATCATGTCCTCTATTACTCTGTTCACCCTCTTTGTCTGTTCATCAGACTCGGGATGATACGCTGTACTAAAATTCAGATTCATTTTGAATCCTTTGAACAGTCCTTTCCATAAATTCGAGGTCAATTTCGGGTCCCTATCAGACACAATCATCTTAGGAATTCCGTGCAAGAGTGCCACTTATTTTAAGAAGATATCAACAACATATGTTGCCTTTTGAGTGGTTTTCAGTGGAATAAAATGGGAAACTTTTGTAAGCTTTTCCACCACAACCATGATCGAATCATGCTGCTTGCTTGTTCTGTGAAATCCTATAATAAAATCCATGGTCACCACTTCCCACTTCCATTCAGGAATGGGCAAAGGCTGCAAAAACCCCGCTGGGTGCCTATGCTCAGCCTTAACTTTCTGGCATTCCATACATCTGGCGATGTATTCTGCGATCTCTCTCTTCATACTCAGCCAAAAGTAATGGCTCTTGACTAATGCCATAGTCTTCTGATATCCAGGGTGTCCAGCATAGTTCATGTTATGCATTTCTCTTAGAATCGCAAGTTTCAAATCCTGGACATTGGGTATATACACTCTATTTTTGTATAGAAGTATTCCCTCAACTTCCAAGGTGTAATTTTCCTCTTTCTTTGGTCTCTCACTTTGTTGTAGCTTTGCTACCAAGTCATTGTACTACAAATCTTCATTTGCAACTTCCAAAATTCTATCCTTAATATTATTCATGTACATGCTAATGGTTGAAGCATGTAAGTAGTGCACCTTTCTGCTGAGTGCATCAGCCACCTTGTTTTCCTTCCCTTTGATATGCTTGATATCAAAGTCATATTCACACAGAAACTCCAACCACCTACTTTATCTAGCGTTTAAATTTGGCTGATCAAACAAATATTTCATACCATTATGGTCTATTCTAAGTTCAAACCTCCTTCCCATGAGGTAATGTCTTCATTTCCTCAGAGCGTGAACGATTGTTGCCAACTCCAAATCATGGGTTGCATAGTTCTTTTCTTGCTATTTTAATTTCCTGTAATCATAACAGATTACGAATCTGTTCTGACTGAGGACCCCTCCCAGTCCTTCTTGGAATGCATTAGTGCATACTATGAAATCCACATTCGGATCTACAATCCTCAATATTGGAGCGCTGGTTAACAACTGCTTCAATTGCTGGAAACTTTTCTCACACTCTTCAGTCCATTGAAACTTTTTCTCCTTCCTTTGCAAGGAAGTGATAGGGTGAGCTATCTTTGAGAACCCTGCTATAAACCTTCTATAGTATCCCACCAGACCCATAAAGGATCTGACTTCTGCCACATTCCTTGGCACTGACCATTGTTGGATGGCCTCAACCTTCTCAGGATCCATAGCGATCCCTTCTTCTGAAATAATGTGCCCCAAGTAATGGATCTTCCTTTGGTAAAATGAGCATTTGCTCAATTTGGAATATAATCGGTGTCCTCTCAACACTTGCAACACCAGTCTCAGGTGTTGTTAATGCTCTTCCTCTGAATTGGAATACACCAATATGTCATCTAGGAAGACTATGAAAAACTTGTCTAAATAGTCCCTGAATACACCATTCATCAAGCACATAAAGGCAATAGGTGCGTTTGACAGTCCAAACGGCACCACTGTGAACTTGTAATGAATGTACCTTGTTCTAAAGTTGGTCTTGCTGATGTCCTCATCCTTTATTCTTACCTAGTGATATCCTGATTTGAGATCTATCTTTGAAAATATTTTTGCACCCTTCAACTGATCGAAAAGATCATCGATCCTCGATAGAGGATACTTGTTATTGACAGTTACCTTATTCAACTGTCGGAAATCAATGCACAACCTCAACATCCCATCCTTCTTCTTCACGAATAGGATCAAGGCACCCCAAGGTGACACACTAGGGGGAATGTACCCCTTCTTCAGAAGGTCTTCAAGCTGCAATTACAACTCTTTCAGCTCTGGCGTACTCATTCTATAAGGAGCTTTCAACACTGGAGCTGCTCTAGGCATCAAATTTATAGAAAAATCAATGTCTCTCTTCGGAGGTAGTCCAGGTACCTCCTGAAATATGTATTTGAACCCTGTGAGTACCTCCTGGGCTCCAATCCTTAAGACTTTATCTCTGGATGCTTCCTCCACATGGGCTGCAAATAATTGACAGCCTTTCTGTAGCACTTCTTCAGCTACATGGCTGAGATTCCTCTAATAGCCACAACTCTAGGAATCCCTTGGATTGTTTTTTGATTCCCCTCCTCATCTAGGCATGTAAACCTCTTGTTACGATAGTCCAAGAGGGCATGGTGTTGGTCCAACCAGCCCATTCCAATTAAACAATCATAGGATCCTAAAGGAAGAATATTCAATTCAGCCTTTGTGCTCAGCTCTTTCACGTCCACAAGATAGGACTTCACCAACTCAGTGACTTTCCTCTTGGTTCCTGTAGCCAACTACACTAACCAAGACTTTTCATGTTTTCTTCTTGATAAATGAAAACTTTCCCCCTGATCCAGGGGATCAAATTTTGCTCAAAAATTCAAAGTGCTCGGAATCACTTCAAATCAAACAAGAGCATAGGCCTCATCGTTACGAACCCAACGCAACTCATTTGGGTTTAAACAGACATCGGGAGCGAGAGATATTGTGTTCTGTTCAAAATGACAAACAGGTAAAAAAAAGGGGATGCTGACTGTACAGTCCATACGGCTGCTGACGTGGCAGTCTGTATGACACGTGGCAGGGCTGAGTGGCAGACAATTGGTAGATGTGGATGAATGATATTGTGACATGTGGCAGTATTTGGTTGGTTGTACGGTGCCACGTGGCCCAGTCATGGGCTGCCACGTGGCACCCTGTTATTGGTTGCTTGTATAAAATTTTATTGGAGTCCACCGGATTCGACCCCATGACCTCCACCCACATGTATAGTCTTTGCAAAGTCTACATTGGCAACACACCCCATTGTATTTCTTATTATATGTATGGTTTTATATAAATTTAAGTTCGAATTGTTTAATAGTTGGCGGGGGTCCAGGCTGGGGCTTAGCCCCAGCCCCCGGTTGCATAATACAATAACATATGACCATACCATGGGTACCACGACCACCAGTTGGTGCGCGCGATTTGGTTTTGAATGTGGTTTAAATGGTTTTTAAAACCAACGACCTGCCACTTGTCTCTTTACTATTCGCCTTTGGGATGGAGCCCCACTTGAGTTTGCGCATGGTCACATGGGCCACACGACCTTGGCCTTGGAGGTTAGGGGCTAGGTGCACCCGTAACCGTCCTATAGTTCACACTGTTTGTGTGGTTGCACCCGGTTCTGAGTTTTAATCCTTAAGTGCACGTGGGGGCTAGGTTCAACCAACATGGGTGCAATTTGTCGATGCAGAGACAACAAATTTGAAGGGGAACTTCTCGGAAGCCTATCTTCTTCAATTTTTTGCCAAGTGAGGTGCCGAAAAATCTCAGTTAGGGGTTTTTGGACGTTCTGGAGACATTGGAGCCATCTATTTGGCATTTTGAGCATTGTAAAGAACATTTTTGATCACTTTGAGCAAATAATACAAAAGATCCATTGAAAGATGGACCAGGAGATATAGCCCAAGAGAGGGGTGAACTCCTTTATCATTTGTTGTGTTATGTGTTTTTCGTTCACTATTTATTGTTGTTGTTTATATGCATCTTGAATGAGTAAATTCTATTAAATTTCTGTTGCAAAGTTGATCCATTTTCATTTTAACACATAAAATTAAACTTGCAAATATTTTCCAGAATACAAGTCTTCTTCATTTTTAGATCAAGTTGGTATCAGAGCATAGGTTTTTGAAGACTTGATTATTTTCAAGTGTTTTGTTTCTTGATGCTCACAAGGTTG
>JASDQU010374831.1:102752-139865 GCA_032191745.1 Picea mariana | reverse complement strand
AAATTAGCAACTTTATTTTAGGGAAAGTATTTAAACCTGTAAGGGAATCTAGGAACACCTAGGAGTAAATTTAGGAGCAACTCTAGGTGCGTGAGGGAAATGAGACAATTATTAATTTAAAGAAAATAATTATTGGAGGAAAGAGGGGGATGGATGACACTTGTGCGAAGGAGAATATTTAGAAGATTTGTATTAAAATTTAATTTAAATGAGATTTAGGGAAAGATGGAAGTTCTAAAAGCTCTATAAAAGAAAGGGAAGAGAAGGAAGAAGGGGATGGGTTGTTAGCGTAACATTACACTGCCGGATTTGTGACTTGACTGATTACTTGTGGGGAGTTGGGATTTCCCAGGTTGGATAGGAGTGGTAGCTCGGCCTTGCGGGGTGAGCTGGGAGCTAGACGTACTATCTGGATAGTGTGTGGCCCCTTTGCGGCTTAGGGGGCTAAGGGAGAAGTAAAGTACCCCTAGCGTTGGCTGGGAGGTACCGGTGAGGTCTCGACGATCGACGAGTGGGAGCGGCACGGAGCTCAAGTGCGAGATAGCGTCTTTTGGTTATTCGCTGTCGGTCACAGGTATGCAAGTGCGTTTGATTGTTTAAGAATAAAAGGAAAATTTTTTAAAGTTGTATATGAATCCTTATGATGATGATTGATGTGTTGAATTTTGGATCATCCCATTTCCTTGTTGTTGTTTTCTGTGCCTAGACTGTTATAACCCCGCAATCCTTTCAATGAGTTATCCTTGGCTCTGGCATTCTCTTACTGTTGGTTGCAATTTATTATTGGTGTTCTTTAGGTGTTTATAAATTATGGTGGGCGTTTTTATATATTACTGTGGGCATTTTGTATTGTTGTAAGCATTTATAAATTACGGTGGGCATTTTTATATATGACTGCAGGCATTTTGTTTTAATGTGGACATTTATATATGATTGTGGGCGTTTATATTTGACTGTGGGCGTTTTTATATATGGCTATGGGTGTTTGTAATAAAGTGGGCGTTTAAATATTACTGTGGGCATTTTGTATTGTTGTAGGCATTTATAAATTACGATGGGCGTTTTTATATATGACTGTGGGCGTTTTGTTTTAATGTGGGTATTTATATATGATTGTGGGCATTTATATTTGATTGTGGGAATTTTTATATATGGTTATGGGCGTTTTGTAATAATGTGGGCATTTATATATTACTGTGGGCATTTTGTATTGTTGTAGGCATTTATAAATTACGGTGGCCATTTTTATATATGACTGTGGGAATTTTGTTTTAATGTGGGCATTTATATGTGACTGTGGGCATTTATATTTGACTGTGGGCATTTTTCTATATGACTATGGGCATTTTGTAATAATGTGGGCGTTTATATATTACTGTGCGCATTTTGTATTGCTATAGGCATTTATAAATTACCGTGGGCGTTTATATCTGACTCTGGGCATTTTTATATATGACTGTGGGTATTTTGTTTTAATGTGGGCATTTATATATGACTATGGGCGTTTTTTATTGATGTGTACGTTTATATATATTAATGTGGGTGTTTTCTATTACTATGGGCATTTGGGTGGATTGTGTTCCTCCTTACTCGGCCATTCTTTCTATTCTAAGCCATCCCAATGGATCCTAGGCGCAGCCTCTCATCAATGCACCTTTAAACTGCCCTTATAAGGAACATAAGGAGATGGAACAACTGGAACAAGAGATGACAACGTTACATTAATTGATAGGAACGATTTTATTTGTCTCGTTACTAAATGCCATATTATTGTTGTATTCATTACCTGATAGTAGCCCCTATTTTATCTTAGATAATGCTGCTTTAAATCTAATGGCCAGGAGATGGAGGACTCACAGGGATGAGTTTAAGGATGGAAATTTATTTTAAAATTTAGAAACCTTGGTGAATCTTACCAATCCTTCATATGCCAACTATAAATGTTTGGCGATATTTTTGTAAAAATATTCAAATTTCTAAGGATTTTATATAGTTTTTATAAAATTTTGGCGATTTTCAAGGTAAAATAATTTTATCCTATAGAATTTGGGCGAATCATTTTTAAAATAGTGAATCTCTTTTTTGGAAAAACCATGGTAAATTAGCCCATGAGCGAAATTTAGCCCCTAAAATCATCCCTATGGAGGAGTGACTTAACTCAGAAAATGCTGACCGAATGAGACTTATTAAAGTTAGCAATAACAACATTAGCCAGCTACCCTAATTGGCTATTTATAGAAGTCTACTTTATGTTAATCAAGCATTCTACTTTATAACAACAACTACTTTACTTGTTAGTATTTACAATAGCAATCTACCTTATTTTCAATAAAATCAATCTACTTTTTAGTTAATGTTTCATAACAATAACTACCTTATTATGTTAGTCCGTAAAAATAGCAATCTACCATATTTTAAATGAAAGCAATCTATTTTTCTAGTTAATATTCATGGCCGCAACTACTTTATTTCATTAGTATTTAAAAATGGCAATCCACTTTATTTTAATAAAGGCAACTTACCTTTCAGTTAACATTTCCTAAGAAGCAATTACTTTATTTAAGTTAGTATGTAATAAAAGCAAGCTGCCTTAATTAGTCAATGCCTCAATTAAGGCTAAGGGCTAGTAGATAGAGAGGATAATTATTTATAGATAGTATTGATGCTAAATTGTTTATGGTAATTACAACAAATTGGGTAAGCTCTTAAGTGAATTTTATTTTTATTTTCAAGCATTATATATTTCCAAAAATTTGCATACCTACAATTGATGTTATGATGGTGTGTCCGTGTGCCTTGAAGGGAACTAATAATTAGTAGGCACCATGGAAAGAGGTGATCCTTGTCGAATTAAGTTACAGTTTTTGCGTCAGGAAATTATTACTTTTGTTTTGGATGTTGCGTTAATTATTGGTTCTCAATTACTGGCTATCGATTATAAATTTAGATCATTGAGTTAATGTTAATATTAATTTATATGCTTGCAATAAAAGATTTTGAATATTGCATTAATCAGGGATTTATGACCATTACTTTGTTGAGACAATTATTGGTTCCTAATTATTTTCTATCGAATTATAAGTTTAGATCATTGAATGAATGTTGATGTAAATTTTACAATGTTTGCGTCAAACGATTTTGGGATATTTCGTTAATTATTGATCTATAATTAAAGATTAAATGTTAATTATTGCATTAACTGACAATTATAACTAATCATTATATTTACGATTATAATTAATCACTAATTTTCTTGTTAAATGTTAAACCAGTCGAAGTTCAGACTTGTACAATAAAGTCCCTTGAATGTTGTTTTAGAGGGTACCTTGATGACGAATTATGATCTAAAGTTGCTCATTGGAATGGCCTTAAGACGCATATATGGTAGCCCTTGTTTAAGTAATGTTTTACTGGGTTGTAAACCTTGTGCGCTTGGTATTCTTGTGTCAGGAGGGATGTAGACACCTCCATGTTCCTCAGAACAGTCACCAGCCCTGAGACCTTAAATGGTTAAAATCGATGGGAACCTGGGCTTGAGTGTTGCTTATGTGTCTTGGAGGTCCTAACCATTGTAGGGTAGGACGGATGGGTAGTTAGTATTATTATTTGTTGGTTGATTTTCGTTCATTGCTTGCAGAGGTTCATGTGTGTCTTAGGTCTTTTTGTTGTCATCGCATTGTATGCATCATGTTCGTTGTCGTATGGCGACACAGAGTCGAATGTATTTATTATCCTTCTACCCACACGCACACACACACAAAAAAAATTGCACTTGTTATAAGAGGTTTGTCGTCATAACGAGGAGGTTCATTACATATGGTATCAGAGTGGGTTCAACCTGTGAGTTGGGATCGCTAGCGCTTTCATTGTTATGATTTGATTATATTGTTGCTAATTGAGTTGACTTGTGTGCATGTAGGTAATCATGGTTAGAGGACACCGCGGAGGCAGATGACAGGGTGCTAGGGGAGGAGGCACGACACCTCCGGTAGCATCTACATCTGAGGGGTCTAACCCCCAAGGAGATGAGCAGGTTCTCGGATAGAAGAAGATAGCAGTTGGTGATGTAGTCGGGATGATGAGATCTTTTCAGCGCATGTCCGAGGCATTGATCAGCCGTTTGGACAGAGATGAGGCCAAGGCGTCAGTGCCCGCTGAGGTTCCACCGCGTGCATTGACCGTTACTGGTAGCATTCACCGTGACCTCGAGAAGGTAAAATTTCCGGAGTTCTTTGGTGCCCTGGATGGCGCAGTCGTCGAGGCATGGTTGAAGAACATGGTGATGTGCTTCACACTTCGTGATTATACCTACAACATGAAGGTCTGCATGGTGGTATTTCAAATGAAGGGGAGTGCTCTTCTATGCTGGAAGACACTCCTACCATAGCTGAACATGGCCGTCGAAGATGTGTCATGGGAACTGTTCGATGAACGGTTCCAAGAGAGGTACCTTTCAAAGAAATTCATTGAGCCTCAGCTCAATGAGTTCAATGCCTTATGACATGAAGGTCGTATGGTGCCCGAGTACGAGGCCTATTTTATGGAGTTGCTATGGTACGCTCCGCACCTTAACACTGAAAAACTTAAGGTCAACAGGTTTGTGCTCCGCCTTAACATCGGCCTGCATGCAAAGGTTAGGATTTTGATGCCCCAAACCTTGAACGATGTTGTCCAGAAGTCCCTCATAGCAGAGGAGGAGCTTATCAGTTAGGGTCAGACCAGGACTCTAGTGAGACCAGCAGGGCAGGGTTCATCTAGAACACAGCAGCACCAGACACCAGTGAGACTTACGTCGGGATATTGTGGCTTCCAGAGGGGATCCACTTTCACTACACCCCAACGACCACCACCTCAGCAACGGACCCCTTATCAGGGACCACCACATCAGCAACAACGTCACCAGCAACAACCACAGTTTAGGCTTATTCAGCAGTACAGACCAAGGTTCCAGGTTAGTGGGTCATCATTTTCTACTTTGGGTACCAGGACTACAGGGCCGAAGAAGAGGTTTTGGACATGTGGGGAGCCACACTGCCAGTGTGACTGTCCTATGGAGAGGACCAGAGCGTCTGGATCAGTCGGACCCACTATTGTGGGAGATATGGGCAAGGCCCATCAGATTCATGCAGGGTGAATAACCACCAGGCAGAGCACCAGTCGACTGTGCTCGAGACAATAGGTACCGTCGCTGACCAGAACCTTAGTGTTTTGATAGATCCCGGTGCTACCAAGAGTTTCATTTCTGGTGCAGCGCTAAAAAGGATTAAGGTAAAGGTAGTCGAATAGGATGAGTTTAGCTTCGTAGAGATGGCTTTGAGAGCCAAACAAAAGGTTGGAGGAAAGGTTACGGGTTGTGCCCTTAACCTGGGAGAGTTTGTCACGAGGGCCAACTTGTACGTCACGATCTTAGGATCTTATGATGTCGTAATTGGTATGGATTGGTTGGAATTGCATGAGGCGATACTCAACTGTAAGACGAAATGATTGAGCTTGGTCGATGATGAGGGACAGAGATGTGTGATTGTAGGACGAAACCAGGGAGTTTCCCTAAGGTTCGTCTCTTCCTTACAGCTACAGAAGAGTATGCACAAGGGGTGAAATATTTATGCGATCCTTGCGCTAAATGAGAAGGGAGTAGCGAAAGGTCTAGAACACCTTCCAGTGGTGAGAGAGTTTGCGGACGTGTTTTCAGAGGAGTTACCTGGGATGCCGCCAGAGAGGGAATTGGAGTTTACCATAGACCTAGAATCGGGGACTGAGCCGATACCAAGAACGCCCTATCATATGTCAACCCCGTAGTTACAAGAGTTAAAAATGCACCTGAAGGAGTTGTTCGACCTTGATATGTCCTAGCGTGTCACCGTGGGGTGCACTGGTTATTTTCATATGAAAGAAGGACAGATCGTGGAGGCTTTTCACTGACTACCATTAATTGAACAAGGCCACGATAAAAAATTAGTATCCCTTGCCGATAATTGATGATTTGTTCGATCAAATGAAGGGTGCGATGGTGTTCTCCAAGATCAATTTACGATCAGGGTATCACCAGTTACGGATCAAGGAGGATGACATTCCTAAGACCTCCTTTAAGATGAGATTTGGACATTACGAGTTTACTATTTTACCGTTTGGACTAACAAATGCCCCAGGGGTATTTATGAGTTTGATGAATGGGGTGTTCCATGAGTACTTGGACAAGTTCATCCAAGTGTTGATTGACGATATTTTGATATACTCTCGGACTATGGAGGAGCATGATGAACACTTTCACTTGGTACTACAGTGTCTGCGAGAGCACAAATTGTATGGGAAGCTGTCCAAATGCTATTTTTATCAATCGAGGATTCACTACTTAGAGCATGTCATCTCCGACGAAGGCATCATCGTGGATCCAACCAAGGTCGAGGCTATTATGGAATGGCCTGCGTCGATGAATGTCACGGAAGTGCGTAGATTTATGGGTTTAGCAGGATACTATCGATGGTTTGTCGAGGGATTTTCAAAGATAACAAATCCGATCACGGAATTGTAGAAGAAAAACAAGAAGTTTGTTTGGACCGAGAAATGCGCGGAAGCATTTCGGAGGCTTAAGGAGTTGTTGACAACTGCACTGATACTAAAGGTCCCTGACATGGACGCAGACTTCTTGGTAGGCACTGATGCATCCAAGGAAGGTTTAGGTGGAGTCTTGATGCAAGACTGATGAGTGATTGCTTACATTTCGAGGAAACTGAGAAGGCATGAGGAGAACTACGCGATGCACGATTTGGAGTTATTAGCCATCGTATATTCCTTGAAGGTTTGGAGACACTACATTGTTGGACACAAATTTGAACTAAATACTGATCATTGTGGACTACAACACTTTTTTACGCAAGGCGACCTGAACGCACGACAATGGCGTTGGTTGGAATTTCTTAGCGAGTACGACTTTGAGATTACTTACATAAAGGGAACAGTGAACCGAGTGGCAGATGCTTTGAGTTGGAGACCACGCATCTTCTCAGTGTTGCCTCTTCAGAAAAATTTACGTGAGAATATTCTCACTTTACAGCGTGACGATGACTGGTACAAAGAGGTCGATGGTTTTATCGGACAAAACTCAATGATGGTACCACGATATGAGTGATTTTCATTTGATAGCGATGGTTTATTGATGTTTAAAATTTGAATTTACGTACCATCAAATGACGAGTTGAGGATGTTGATCCTGAGCGAGGCGCATAGAGCAGTTTACATGCCTCACCCGGGGGTCACGAAGATGAGGGAAGACCTTAAAATCTTATTCTTATGGAAGGGAATTAAGGCCGACATAGTCAACTATGTGTCCAGATGTCTAGAGTGTCAGTAGGTAAAGGCTGAAAATAGACACCCAGCAGGATTACTTCAACCACATACCATTCCAGAATCAAAATGGGAGGTTATTTCGATGGATTTTATTGATGGATTGCCACTGATGGCAAGGAGACATGACTCAATTTTTTTAGTAGTAGACACTCTGACGAAGAGTGCTCACTTTATTCCTATGCGTACGATGTATCAGGCACCTGACATAGCTAGAGTTTTCATCAGTGAGATTGTGAGGCTGCATGGCGTGCCTAAGAGGATTATATTTGATCGAGGATTGGTGTTTACTGGACGATTTTGGATGAGTTTCCAAGAGGCCTTGGGAACCCAACTTAACTTTAGTACTACATATCACCAAGAGACTGACGGAAAGACCGAACGAACGAACCAAACCTTGGAAGACATGTTTCACATGTACGTGATTGACCAACAAAATCATTGGGAGGAATTCTTGCCACTAGTAGAGTTCACTTACAACAACAGTTACCAGAGCACCATTAAAATGGAACCTCTCGAGTTTCTTTACGGGTGACCATGTCGGATGCCCTTGAGTTGGGATCAGCTTGAGGATAGGGTCCTAGTGGGACCAGAAGCGATTCAAGAAATGGAAGAGCAAATGCAAACCATAAGACAAAGGATTAAAGAAGCGCAGGATCAGCAGAAGATTTATGCCGATGCGCACCGAGACAACCGTAGTTACGAGTTCGGCGATTGAGTCTTCTTGCGGGCTAAACCGCATAAGAGTTCAATCAAGTTTGGAAAGGGAGCTAAACTCTCTCCTAGGTTCATGGGACCTTTCGAGATTGTGGAGAGAAAGGGGCCCGTGGCCTATTGACTAGCCTTGCATGATTCCTTGAGGCATATGCACGATGTTTTTCATGTATCTATTTTGAGACATTATATTAGTTATCCTACACATTTGATTGACATGAGTTCCTTGTAGGTGTCGGACGAGGGAGCGCTCATGGCTGAGCCAATCCGCATCTTAGATCATTGCATTCGACAGTTACGACATCGAATGGTAGACTAGGTCAAGGTCCAGTGGGACGATTATAGTCCGCACTCAGCGACCTGGGAGGACGCATATGATATGCGCCAGCAATTTCCATTTTTGTTTGATAGATAGACATATGATATTGTGATACACTCATTTTGGCATTTATACTATGAAACTTCAGGACGAAGTTTATACCAAGAGGGGGTGTATGTAACATCCCGCTTTGGAGCACTGAGAAAACTTATTCTTTGAGGACACTTTCTCATATGTCATCCAGACTATTATGATATTAAAACATTTGTCCTTGATTATGATGCGTTATGGTAGATGACATGATGTTTTACTGCATTGACATAGACAGGTGCTATTGACTCGGTTTTACTAAGTGTGCAGGGTTTTGGATATTGAGGATGCAGAGGCATTGATAGAACCCCTTGGACTCCAGATCGAGTCAAGGAGTGTGCTATTGGGGTTTGATTGTTTTACTATGATTTCAATACATTTGATTAGATTATATGATGTGGACATGTTATGACACGATTGTTGATGATGCAGGCTGACGATAACTTTCCGACCAGACTCACATATGGAGTAAAGGGCCCACACATGACTACCAGAGAGGTGTAGGGATAGGTGTGGACAACAGCCCTACCACAGCCTACTAGCACTCCCGTCGTGGCTCGAACTGTAGGTTAAAGATTACCTAATTTGAGAGGACCCACAATGCCGTGAGGGTAGACTGCGACAGTTGATCATGATGATTCTAAAGGGCGCGTAATAAGGCGGGGGATTTATTCCTTAGAATCCCTTAGTCTCCCACAATTTCACCTGGTGGAGTATTGAATCCAAGGGTTATTGATGTCTACCAATCAGTCAAGAGGCGAGTGGCACCATTGGAGCACGTGGTGCATCTTGAAGGGCAGGTCGCACAAACGAAACACAAGAGGTGAGTGGCACCCTTGGAGCACGTAGTGCGTCCTGAAGGGCACATTGCACAAAAGAAACACTAGAGGCGAGTGGCACCCTTGGAGCACTTAGTGTGTCCTGAAGGGCACGTCGCGTTGATGATGTTAAAGGAACAAACCTAGATGGCCTAAGACTAATATCTCATTAAGAAATTTTAAAAACAACTTCCCTAATTAAAATGTCGCCTAGTTCACAATCTAAGTCCTAATTCTAAAACTTTGCTAGGGGTAAAATTTTGTCTACCCTTAAGAAAAATACCTTATAAAAATAAAATAATAAATTTTAAACTAAAAACCACTTAAGTAATAGTTGTGGACTTCATAATTGTTTTTGGGTATAATGAAGAGAGTAAGAACTTAATTAAAATCTGTGGATATCAAAGGTAAAGAAGAAATAAATAATTTAACTTGTGAAAGTGTAAAAATATATTAAATTAATAATAAAAGGAAAAGAGTAAATAGTGCAACTGCCATTTTGGCTCTAATAAAAAGGGGAAAGAAGGGAATAATAAAAATTAGGAAACTAATGAATGGAGGAAACATAATAAGTGAAAGAGGGGAACTTATGGTAAAAAGTGAGGTCAACATAGTAAATAATCTGTAATTCAGAACCTTCTAAATTGAATGAAATTAGAAACTTCATTTTAGGGAAAGTATTTAAATCTGTAAGGGAATCTAGGAACACCTAGGACTAAATTTAGGAGCAACTCTAGGTGGGTGAGGGAAATGAGACAATTATTAATTTAAAGAAAATAATTATTGGAGGAAAGAAGGGGATGGATGACACTTGTGCGAAGGAGAATATTTAGAAGATTTTTATTAAATGATGCAGGAGCATCACCGACGTCAAGCAAGCCAGCGCGGAGACACTGGACAGCTGGACAAGCCCAACGCAAATTTTGAATTTCTCTTAAAGTTAATGCGCCAACCTTAAAAATGTGTGATAATTTATTGAAGGTGCACTTGTAATATTGTAAAAAGATCTTGAGCGTCCCGCTCACGTCTGTGTTAGATAGAGGAAATTATGATAATAAATGTAAGTAGGTAGAATTTAATGTGTAGATTAGACAGTTTTAGAAAGAAGGAGGGAAACGGGATATAGACACCCTCACTTGTATCATTGTAACATTAGAGAGAACAAGAAGAATAGAGCAAGAACATGCAGAGAGCTATGTAAGAACACCCATGTACAAATATTTGGATTAATAGAAAGAGTTTGATTCAAATTCATGGCGTCGTGTCGTTTTCTGTGTATGTATGTTGATTGATATGATCATGGATGTTTACTTTCTATTATACATTTGCTTTATATGTTGTGTATATGATTTCATGTTTTGGGTTTGAATCCTGAGAGGGAGTACGAATGAGTTCCAATTGTTTCTCTGTCTGAGCGAGGATTTGTGCAAGGAGTGCAGTTGAATTGTTGGCAAGGAGTGCATTGACAAAGGACTTAGATAGTTTAGCTTTTGTTTCTCATTCACGCAGAAGTGTAGTTGAGCAAAGGAGCCGTGCAAGGAGTGTACAGGCCGAGTAAAAATATCAGGGTTGCGAACCTGAGCGAAGTATTAAGAGACTACTGCTGCAGGTGTGCACAGAGTCGAAGAGAATTCAACACTTGGAAGTGTTCAAAAATCCACCGCAAGGAGTGCGAGTAGGAGCTTTTTTGAAGGACTTGGAAGTCTTGGAAAGCTCGGAAGGATTCGGACCTTCGAAGGAGTCGAAGGAAGGTAGAGGCAAAGTACCTGGAAAGTTGAAGGAAGGCGTAGCGACGTCAGATTGCAGGAGGACAGATTCTCAGAGGAAGAACGAATGATAGAAATTCTCTATGGAGGATTCACGAGATCCTGTGAGTCATTAGATATCACAGAAGAGCAGGGGAGATACGACAAGTATTCGCGAAGTTTCTAAGCTCAGGAGGAGTAGGACTGTAGATCTAAGCCACAAGAGCTGTTGGATTCACAAGTGAATCCCTATTTCGGGATTTCATGGGTGGAAGTCCCGTAAACTTTGCAATGGGAATCGTGATATCACGAAATGCGAAGTTCCAAAGGCTAAAAGGACAGTGTGGGGCCATAGGAGTTGGCGAGGAAGACAGGTGGAACACTATCGACACGGATTCAAACTTTGTTAACCATTTTGGGATTTCGTGGAGTGAATTTTCGAAGCCCTTGCATTAGGATTCATGACATTGCGAAGTCCAAAGTCCCGATGGAGTGAAGGGGCATTGAAAAGTCAAACTCACTAGCGCATCGATGTTTTGGGACATCGGGATTCGGAAGTCGAGGGGGTGAGTTGCTCGACACCACGATCACCGAAATCGTGATAAGGAGAACTCTGAGAGAGAGAAAAGGTCAGTGTTGACTGTTCTCGAGTTTCGGAAATTCGGAGACAGGACGCTTAATCACCGATCCGCGAAGGTGCGAAGGTGCGAAGTCCGACTTCCTGAGGTATAAAGGGGGAATCTCACGAAGTTAGTTGTGGGTGCATATTTCCTAAAAGGGAAATAGAAGAGCTGTTTTAGAGTTCTTCGGGGCCAAGAAGAGAAGAAGATATTGAGGACATGGACCTTCTGACCCACGGTTGTGGAGGCATTGTCGTCAGTTTGGTATCAAAGCATAGAAGGATTCTTTTCTTTCTGTAGTAGAGAAAAGGAGAATTCACCATGCCGTTGAGGAGAAGAGATAGACAATCACCCGATCCACAAGAGGAGAGGGAAATGCTGAGAAGAAGGGGTAGGCAAATGAAAAATCTAGAAATGGAGAGAGAGATGCGTGATCTACGAGCCAGAATCGAAGACATGGAAAAAACACAGAGGCGTACAGTCAGTGCCGGGGGTCTTAGTGATTCCGAAAGTGAAGTTGAAGTAGAACATGAAGAAGAAGTTGCAGCCGAGGATGCCGCAAATGAGCGTTTGATCAAAGCTATTGCAAGAATGGGTTCAAGAGTGAAAATGGACATTCCAGTTTATGAGGGAAACTTGGATGCAGAGGAGATTCTAGACTGGATTAGAGATATAGACACATACTTTGACTATGAAGATGTCGAAGAGGACAAGAAGGTCAAGCATGTTGTCACAAGATTGAAAGGACATACAACATTATGGTGGGATGAACTACAAGCTGACAGACGTTGCAAAGGAAAGCAAAAGATCAAAAGCTGGGATAGGATGATCGCAAAGAGGAAGGAAAAATTCATCCCCAGAGATTATCAAATTACTCTGTTTCGAAGGATGCAGAACTTGAGACAGAAGTTGATGTCGATAAAAGAATACACTGAATAATTCTACAAACTGAACATCAGGGCAGGTCATTGGGAAAGCGATGATGAGAAGGTTGCCAGATACATGAATGGCCTGAGATACGATAAACAGGATGACATGAGCATGTTGACTATCCGAATGGTGGAAGATGCTTATCAATTGGCTCTGAAAGCTGAAGAGAATCTAAGCCGAAAGAAGGGTCAAAGAGGCCGAGGTAGAAGTCAGCCCATAGGCAAATCAGTTGCCCAGGATAGAATCCATAAGCCCAAGGAGGACTGGAATAAACGTCAGACTTGAACTGAGAGAGGTGGAACCTCACAACGGGGGAAATATGATGAACAGAGATGGAAACATACCGAACAAAGAGGAGATTATGCTGATAATAATATGATTCCTCGTACCAGAGGTAGAGGAAGAGGAAGAGGTGGAGTAAAAAAATGCTTCACATGTGGAAAGAATGGGCACAAGTATTATGAGTGTCCTGATAAAAAGAAATAAGGAGGAGAAGCTCATATCGCCAAAGCACAGAGGAGGGATGTTGAAGCAGAATATGCTGAAGGCAGAAGATCATTGATGATGCGAAAATCTCTTTTGACACCCGAGAAGGAGGTGGAGAGTTAAGTCCAAAGGAACAGGATTTTCCAGACTACTTGTAAGACCAAGGACAGGGTATGCAAGGTCATCATGGACAATGGTAGCACAGATAATCTCATTTCAACCGAGATGGTAGAAAAGCTGGAGCTGGAGATGATTGATCATCCAAGCCCGTACAGAATTTTGTGGCTACAAAAAGGACATCAGGTAACTATCACTAAATAGTGTTTAGTTGAATTCAAGATAGGAGGATATAATGATAAGATCTTGTGTGATGTTATTCCTATGGATGTTTGTCATCTATTTCTAGGTAGACCGTGGCAATATGACAGGAATGTGATTGATGATAGGAGAATGAACACATACACCCTAGAGAAGAATGGGAGAACTCACATGTTTCTTCGTATTAAGGATAAGGAGCTGAAGCCTGAAGTAAGAAACACTGTACTTCTCATGAGTGGGAAGGAACTTCTTACTGAGGTAAAGAAAAAAGAAGAAATGCAATTCATTGTGGTCAGGAAACCGAGGATTGTTTTGACCAGCACAAGAGTAGATGATTTACCAGAAGAGATTCAGGAACTGCTAGAAGAGTTCGCTGACATAGTAGTGGATGAACTACCTCATTCGTTGCCATCGATCAGAAGTGTGAGTCATCATATTGATCTCATACCAGGAGCCAGTTTACCGAACAAAGCCGCGTACATATTGATGCTGCAAGAGAATGAAGAGTCAAAAGACAAGTCCAGGATTTGATGGACAAAGGTTTGGTCAGAGAAAGCTTGAGTCCATGTGTTGTTCCAAAAATACTCAATCCAAAGAAACATGGAGGCTGGAGGATGTGTATTGACTCGAGGGAAATCAACAAGATAACCATCAGGTACAGATTTCCATTGCTGAGGATGGATGATCTGATGGATTTCTTGAGTGGAGAAAAATTCTTTTCAAAGATTGATTTGAAGAGTGGATATCACTAGATTCGCATGAGGGAAGGTGATGAATGGAAAACAACCTTCAAAACCAACGAAGGTTTGTATGAATGGCTTGTTATGTTGTTTGGCTTAACAAATGCACCATGTACTTTCATGAGATTGATGAATGAAGTCCTGAGGGAGTTCATCGAATTTTTTTTTATCGTATATCTTGATGATATATTGATTTTCAGCAGATCGGAAGCTGAACATCTGAAACATTTGGCTACAGTGATGAAGAGACTACAAAAAGAGAAGCTATTGATAAAGATGAATAAATCCTCATTCATGAAGACAGAGCTCATTTATTTGGGGTTTGTTATTTCTGCAGACAAGTTGAGGATGGATCCAGAAAAGGTGGAGGTAATCAAGAATTGGCCATCACCGAAGAATATCTTTGAGGTGAGAAGTTTCCACGGATTGGCTAGTTTCTACCGAAAATTCATCAAAAATTTCAGTGGAATTAGTGCAGCGATGATGGACACAGCGAAAAAGAGACATAAGTCTTTTCACTGGACAGAAGAGGCTGAGAAGAGTTTTGATCTGTTGAAATGAAAGATCACGGAACAACCAATTTTGGTGTTGCTGGATTTCCGAAAGACATTTCAAGTGAAATGCGATGCAAGTGGATTTGCAATAGGGGCAGTCTTGAGTCAAGAAGACAGGCTGATAGCATACTTTAGCAAGAAGCTGAATGAAGCAAAGGTGAAGTACTCCACATACGATAAGGAATTTTATGCTATCATTCAGGCATTGAAGAAGTGGAGGCATTACTTAATTCCCAAGGATTTTGTTTTGTACAGTGACAATCATGCATTGTAGTTTGTGACTCAACGGGAGAAGTTGAATCAGAGACATGTTAAATGGGTGGAATATATGCATAATTTCAATTTTGTGATTAAACATATTTCTGGTACTGCTAACAAAGTGGTTGATGCTTTGAGCAGGAAATGTTTTCTATTGCAGGAGTTCAGAGTCAAAACATTGGGTTTTGATGATCTTAGGGACATGTACACAGATGATCCAGATTTTAAAGAGGCGTATGAAGAAACTGAGAATCCAATTCTTAGAGATAGGAGCCAATGGGCAGAATACATGATCCAGGAGGGATTGTTGATCAAAGGTAATCAACTATGTATTCTGAAATGCTCCATGAGGGAGAACTTGCTAAAGGAAAAACACAGCGGAGGATTGGTCGGACACTTTGGTCATGAAAAAATGTTCGCGAAGCTGAATGAGTCATACTTTTGGCTAGAAATGTGAGCAGAGGTCAAGAGATTTGTGGACAGATGCAGGATTTGTCAGCATTCGAAAGGAAGGAGGCAGAATGTAGGGTTTTATCAACCATTGCCCATACATGAGAAGCCGTGGGATGCAATTAGCATGGATTTTATATTGGGGTTTTCAAGAACACAAAGAGGATTTGACTCAATATTTGTGGTGGTGGATATATTTTCCAAGATGGCACATTTTATCCCATGTCAGAAAACCAGCGACGCAACTCACATTGCGAACCTGTTTTTCAAAGAAGTCATTGGACTTCATGACTTATCAAGAAGCAGAGTTTTGGATAGAGATACGAAGTTTGTAGGGCACTTCTGGAGGACTTTATGGAAGAAGTTGAGAACTAACTTGTCATTTAGTTCAGCTTTTCATCCTCAGATGGATGGACAGATAGAAGTGGTGAACAGAAGTCTGGGAGACTTGCTCAGGAGCTTGGTGATAGAACACCACAGCCAGTGGGACAATATATTACCACAGGCAGAGTTTTCATATTACGAATCAGTTAACATAAGAACAGGGCAGATTCCATTTCATATTGTTTATGGCATGCAATCGAGATGGATTTCTGAGCTGAGGGATTCAAAACAGACTGCGACTAGGAGCGCTAGTGTAGAAGAGTTCGTAGAGGCAATGAAGGAACTTGACATCCAGGTGAAGGACCGACTACAAAACTCAAACCAAGAATATAAGCGCAGAGTAGATCAGCACAGGAGACAACTTTAGTTTGAAGTTGGTGATTTGATTCTGGCACATTTGAGAAGGGAAAGGTTCCCGAGAGGAACGTATAATAAGTTGAAGATAAAGAAAATAGGACCATGCAAGGTCTTGAAGAAATTTGGGGCGAATGCTCACGAGATTGAATTATTGGATGGGATCGAAATTTCTCCAATATTCAATATCTCAGATTTGTACCCATATAAAGATGAGGAAGCAAGGAAAAAAAATGAACAACCAGAGGTTCAGTGGCGAAAGTAGATGCCAGTTGCAGAAAATCCACAAATGGAGCACATACTGGACAAAAGAGTGAGCAAGAAGACTAGAAGAAAGCAATACTTTGAGTATTTGGTCAAGTGGAAAGGCCATCCAGTTGAAGATGCCAGCTGGGAGAACGAAGCAGAGATCTAGAGGCATGGACAGACCATGCACGAGCTCATGTATAGGAGCCCATGAAAACTTTCAAGTGAGGGAGTATGATGTAGGAGCATCACCAACGTCAAGCGAGGCAACGCGGAGACACCGGACAGCTGGACAAGCCCAGCACAAATTTTGAATTTCTCTTAAAGTTAATGTGCCAACCTTAAAAATGCGTGATAATTTATTGAAGGCGCACTTGTAATATTGTAAATAGATCTTGAGCGTCCTTCTCACATCTATGTTAGATAGAGGAAATTATGATAATAAATGTAAGTAGGTAGAATTGAATGTGTAGATTAGACAGTTTTAGAAAGAAGGAGGGAAATGGGATATAGACACCCTCACTTGTATCATTGTAACATTAGAGAGAACAAGAAGAATAGAGCAAGAACATGCAAAGAGTAGTGTAAGAACACCCATGTACAGATATTTGGATTAATAGAAAGAGTTTGATTCAAATTCATGGCGTCGTGTTGTTCTTTATGTATGTATGTTGATTGATATGCTCATGGATGTTTACTTCATGTTATACATTTGATTTACATGCTGTGTATATGATTTCATGTTTTGGGTTTGAAGCCTCAGAGGGAGTAGGAATGAGTTCCAATTGTTTCTCAATCTGAGCGAGGATTCCTGCAAGGAGTGCAGTTGAATTGTCCGCAAGGAGTGCGTTGACAAAGGACTCAGATAGCTTAGCTTTTGTTTCTCATTCATGCAGAAGTGCAGTTGAGCACAGGAGCCGTGCAAGGAGTGCGCAGGCCGAGTAAAAATATCAGGTTTGTGAACCTGAGTGAAGTATTAAGAGACTATTGTTGCAGGTGTGCGCACAGTCAAAGAGAATTCAGCACTTGGAAGTGTTCAAAAATATGTCGCAAGGAGTGCAAGGAGGAGATTTTTTGAAGGACTTGGAAGTCTTGGAAAGCTTGGAAGGATTCGGACCTTCGAAGGAGTCGAAGGAAGGTAGAGGAAAAGTACCTGGAAAGTTGAAGGAAGGCGTAGTGACGTTGGACTGCAGGAGGACAGATTCTCAGAGGAAGAACGGACGATCAGAATTCTCTGTGGAGGATTTGCGAGATCCCGTGAGCTGTCAGATCTTGCGGAAGAGCAAGGGAGATACGGCAAGTATTCCCGAACGTTCTAATCTCAGAAGGAGTAGGACCGTAGATCTAATCCACAAGAGCCGTTGGATTCACAAGTGAATCCCTATTTCAGGATTTCGTGGGTGGAAGTCCCATAAACTTTGCAACGGGAATCGCGATATCACGAAACGCGAAGTCCTGAAGGCTAAAAGGACAGTGTGGGGCCATAGGAGTCGGCGAGGTAGACAGGTGGCACACTATCGACATGGAGTCAAACTCCATTGACCATTTCAGGATTTCATGGAGTGAAGTTTCGAAGCCCTTGCATTAGGATTCGCGACATTGCGAAGTCCGAAGTCTCGATGGAGTGAAGGGGCGTTGAAAAGTCAAACTTGCTAGTGCATCGATGTTTCGGGACATCGAGATTCAGAATTCGAGGAGGTGAGTTGCTCGACATCGCGATCGCCGAAATCACGATAAGGATAAATCCGAGAGAGAGAAAAGGTCAGCGTTGACTCTTCTTGGGTTTCAAAGATTCAGAGACAGGAGGCTTAATCACCGATCTGTGAAGGTGCGAAGGTGTGAAGTCCGACCTCCCGAAGTTGGTTGTGGGTGAATATTTCCCGAAAGGGAAATATAAGAGTTGTTTTAGAGTTCTTTGGGGCCGAGAAGAGAAGAAGATCCTAAGGACGTGGACCTTATGATCCGCGTTTGTGGAGGCGTTGTCGTCATTAAAACTTAATTTAAATGAGATTTGGGGAAAGATGGAAGTTCTAAAAACTCTATAAAAGAAAGGGAAGAGAAGGAAGAAGGGGATGGGCTATTAGCATAACGTTACACTGCTGGATTTGTGAGTTGACTGATTACTTGTGGGGAGTTGGGATTTCCCATCTTAGATAGGAGTGGTAGCTCGGCCTTGCGAGGTGCGCTGGGAGCTAGATGTACCATCTAGATAGTGTGTGGCCCCTTTGCGGCTCGAGGGGCTAAAGGGGAAGCAGAGTACCCCTAGCATTGGCTGGGAGGTACTGATGAGGTCTCGATGGTCGGTGAGCGAGAGCGGCATGGAGCTCAAGTGCGAGATAGCGTCTTCGGGTTATTCGTCGTCGTTCATAGGTACGTAAGTGCATTTGTTTGTTTAAGAATAAAAGGAAAATTGTTTAAAGTTGTATATGAATCCTTATGATAATGATTGATGTGTTGAATTTTGGATCATCCTATTTCTTTGTTGTTTTCTATGCCTAGACTGTTATAACCCCGCAATCCTTTCGATGAGTTATCCTTGGCTCTGCCATTCTCTTACTATTGGATGCAATTTCTTATTGGTGTTCTTTAGGTGTTTATAAATTACGGTGGGCGTTTTTATATATTACTGTGGGCATTTTTTATTGCTGTAGGTGTTTATAAATTATGGTGGGCATTTTTATATATGACTGTGGGCGTTTATATCTGACTGTGGGCGTTTTATATATGGCTATGGGCGTTTGTAATAATGTGGGCGTTTATATATTACTGTGGGCATTTTGTATTGTTGTAGGCGTTTATAAATTATGGTGGGCATTTTTATATATGACTATGGGCGTTTTGTTTTAATGTGGGTATTTATATATGACTGTGGGTGTTTATATCTGACTGTAGGCATTTTTATATATGGCTATGGGCGTTTTGTAATAATGTGGGTTTTTATGTATTACTGTGGGCATTTTGTATTGTTGTAGGCGTTTATAAATTACGGTGGGTGTTTTTATATATGACTGTGGGTGTTTTGTTTTAATGTGGGCATTTATATATGACTATGGGCATTTATATCTGACTGCGGGCGTTTATATCTGACCGTGGGCATTTTTATATATGACTATGGGTGTTTTGTAATAATGTGGGTGTTTATATATTACTGTGGGAATTTTGTATTACTGTAGGCGTTTATAAATTACGATGGCCGTTTATATATGACTGTGGGCGTTTTTATATATGACTGTGGGTGTTTTGTTTTAATGTAGGCATTTATATATGACTGTGGGCATTTGTATCTGACTGTGGGTGTTTTTTATTGATGTGGGTGTTTTTTATTGATGTGGGCGTTTATATATATTACTGTGGGCATTTTCTATTACTATGGGCATTTGGGTGGACTGTGTTCCTCCTTACATGGCCATTCTTGTTATTCTCAGCCATCCCAATGGATCCCAGGTGTAGCCTCTCATCAATGCACCTTTAAACTGCCCTTATAAGGAATATAAGGAGATGAAATGACTGGAACAAGAGATGATAGCGTTACATTAATTGATAGGATCGATTTTATTTGTCTCGTTACTAAATGCCATATTATTGTTGTAATCATTACCTAATAGTAGCCCCTATTTTATCTTAGATAATGCTACTTTAAATCTAATGGCTAGGAGATGGAGGACTGACTTAACTTAGAAAATGTTGATCGGATGAGACTTATTAAAGTTAGCAACAACAACATTAACCAGCTACCATAATTGGCTATTTATAGCAGTCTACTTTATGTTAATCAACCATTCTGCTTTATAACAACAACTACTTTACTTGTTAGTATTTACAATAGCAATCTACCTTATTTTCAATAAAAACAATCTACTTTTTAGTTAATGTTTCATAACAACAACTACCTTATTATGTTAGTCCGTAAAAATAGCAATCTACCATATTTTAAATGAAAGCAATCTATTTTTCCAGTTAATATTCATGGCCGCAACTACTTTATTTCGTTAGTATTTAAAAATGGCAATCCACTTTATTTTAATAAAGGCAACTTACCTTTCAGTTAACATTTCCTAACAAGAAATTACTTTATTTCAATTAGTATGTAATAAAAGCAAGCTGCCTTAATTAGTCAATGCCTCAATTAAGGCTAAGGGATAGTAGATAGAGAGGATAATTATTTATAGATAGTATTGATGCTAAATTGTTTATGGTAATTACAACAAATTGGGTAAGCTCTTAAGTAAAAAAAAATTATTTTCAATCATTATATATTTCCAAAAATTTGCATACCTGTTAGTCTCCAGTTTTGACTACATTTTTGCTTATATCATCTCAAAAAGACCTCCATTTTCATACCTAGTATCACTCCCTTCTGGCCTTGTTATGACACATTTGACATCCTTTTACAACTAAATGGGGCTATTCAAGGTATTCTTACGATTCAAGTTATTTTTATGTATTTTGATACTTTAAATTAATGTTGATACTAATGTGGCATGAGTTAGGTACTATTTCATTGAAACAGAACTTACCAATACCAGGTACCAGATCGCACCCAGTGGAGATACCAAAGAAGCTGCTACAGATCCGCACGACATGGCCAGAGTGGTCGACAATGCGATTTACATGATAGATTGAGTCATAACTCAATATGTTGATTCAAGGCGAGATTATAGAACTGAGTTTTTAATGCTTTATGATCCACACTTCTTGACACTACGTGTCATGAAGATGTGAAGTCTGTTTTAACTGATTTTGAGTTATTTTCGGATCTGAGATCCGTTTAGATTAATGCATTTTTGTTTTAAACTATTTTTGGGGAGGATCTATAAAAACAGAAGATCACTCTCAAGAAATGTTGGTTATGTTATGCTATGAGATATACATTTCTACTAATACAATCTGCCTATGCGTTATGTTACTTCGCTGTTATATGATTTGAGTTATTTTTCTGAGTAAATGAAGCGTGAAGAATGAACAGTGTTTGCATGGAATGAGCTGAGTAGCTTTGGTTTTCTTTTCGGCGATTGTACCTCTTGGTTGGGCCCGCCAACAGGTTCAAGTCGCTACCTCTTTCTGTATTAGAGTTAGTTTATTTCAGTATCTTAGGATTTTCATGCATGTTAGCTTATTTGAGTTTGGGAATTACCTTGTTCATATTCTTGCTTAACCATTCTTAAAACTGTATTGTTTCCAGCGTATTAATATATTCTACGTTGATGAATGTTGAAAGCGTAATTGATTCCTGTAGAACTTAAAGCATGAACTAGATTTGCTCTGCTTCCAGTTTTCAATCTAAACGTGAATTAAAGAGAATGAGAGTTTGAATTTACTCTACTTTGATTAGGATAGTTAGTTTACTTTGTTCTGTTAGGACAATTAGGTTGCAATTGAATTAAAGGAAGCTTCCAGTACCAGTAGGGAAAATAGGACATTTCTTTTTTTTATCTGTGGATAGATCCAGAACTATTTTGTGATGTTTAGATTAAAAGGTTCTTGAAAATGATCTTTCTTTTTATGGCTTATATAGGAATAACGATGAATAGATGTTTAAATCTAATGGTAGATGATCTTGTGAAATCACATTAGACCAGAAATAGAAGTACCTGCACTTAAGCACATAATTGTTTTCCTTTGATGAATTAAACAGGGGATGATAAGTTTCAAAATAATCATTAGGGTTTAGTTTCTAAGAGTGAGTTTGTGTTTTCTTCTAAGAATAACCTTTAGATAATAATTAGAATCTTACCGGCACATACAGTGTAGCAGCTCTAAGTTCACTTACCCTGGTTTGACAATTCAATGCTTTTAGGTCATTAAAATATTTAATAAAGCAGCTTGACATTTTTGGCACCGTTGTCGGGGAGCTGTTTAAAAGGTAAGTTAGATAATTGTATTGATTATTTTTAGAATGCACTTAGTTTGGTGTGGTATGTTAGCAGGTTGATGATAAGAGGAGATGTGGAAACAAAGGGTGAGAACCGACATATCAGTTATCACAGGTACTCTGAAACTCAATCTTTGTTTCTTTTTCTTTCATTTAGTATGCCTTCATGAGAAATAGAGATCATAGAGGTAGATTTAGGGGAAATATAAAACAACAAAAAGAAGAAAGCTCCACCCAAAAAGCGATAGAAACTGAGACTAGAATTCTGGCTGAGGAAACCATAGAACAAAACCTAGAACCAGGAAACACCATATATCAACAAATTCAAAATTCTGGTGATACAGCCTTGGATGACACGGTTGATCCAGAGAAAGTACAAGATATTCTCAGGAACCCTGATTTTGTAGTTTCACAGATAACAACTGCAACCGTGGAATCAAAGGTAATAGGATCCTCAAAAGGACCAATAGAAGATAATAATTCTGACAAAAAGAATCCAGAAAGGTGAGATTTCACACCCTCACCAAAGAAAGATCGGATGACATATACAATTCTTGTTAATCCTTTTAACATGGCAGAAAGAGGGAGAGACTTACATGGGGAAATTCATATTGAAAATGAAGGAGAAGAACAAGCAGAGAATGAGTTAAGACCAGAAACCACCTTTGGGTTTCCTATTTTGGATTTAGTCCAGAATGTCAATATGAAAAATATCCCACCTTCAGCACTACCAAACTTTTATGGGAAAAATAGTGAAGACCCAGATGTATTTTTTTTTGAGTTTGACATCCTATGCAGGAGTTATAACTATCTCCAGGATGCACATAAACTAAAGTTGTTTCCTGCTACCCTAAAAGATTCTGCATTACGTTGGTTCATGAGTTTAGGAGAATACAACATTAGATCTTGGGAAGATATGAAGGAAAAAATTTTAAAGAAGTACCAAGACTATTGTAGACCCAAGGATTCTCAGAATGATATTTTTAAAATGCAACAACAAGATGAAGAAATACTTGAGGATTTCTTAGAAAGATTTACCCATACCCTTCAAAAATCTAAATATAATGATCTCCAAGATGAAGCAATAAGACTCTTTTCTTAAAAGGAGTTTCAGATGAATATATTGATACTCTCAATTTAATGGCTTCAGGAGACATTTATCAAAAAGGCTTTGAAGCAATCAGTGAACTTTGTAGAACTTACTCAAGAAGTAGGGGGGAAACTGCAAAAAGTGTGAGAGAACCTGTCAACAAAAATACCAAAGTACCCACATCTGGTGGAGTTACTAGAATTGAATTGGGAAACCTTTTGGAAAATTTTAAAATAGACATTTTAGGAACAATTGGATCTCAATTAGACACTCTGAAGATTAAGAGAAAGAAGGAAGAGGAAAACCCTGTCCTAAGCATATTTTGCCCAAAATGAAGAAAAAGGCATCCTTTACGAGAATGTCCTTTGGACAATGTTTCTGTATGTGCAATATGTACTGAAAATCATAAAACAAAATATTGCCCATCCTTACCTGGATAGCAAGAAATATTCAAGGGAGGGGAAGCTCCAGGGACTCCATCTGCACCTAAGAGGCCTTGGCAACCTAGGAATTCAAATACATATCAAGAACCATCCCCACAATCTTCCAGCTATTATCCACCCTTCTCTCAACAACAACATCCATGGAACTGGCCAAATTGGCCTCCGCAAAATGTCCTTGCTCAACCTTGGTACCAAGGATGGAGAGATCCGAATTTTGGAAATAACCAACAACAACATGCGGTACCAATTCCCCAGAATCCCTGCACGCAGTATCCTCCAAATATGCATCAGTTATTGCCTGGTTTTATTCCACCTCCGTTACCACCCATTCAACAAACCCCTCAGCAGCCTCATAATTCACCTCGTCCTACCATTTTGCCCGCTCAACCCATTACAAATCCTAACCACAGACCACCTCTACCACTCCATAATGTTGATTTCCAGAATTACCCAGCTTACAACATAAGCCCTATTTCTATACAAGAAATACAGCTGAGATCTGGAAAAATTTTAAATAAAATTCAACCCATAACAAAAACAGCACCAAAGGTAATTATCCAAGAACATGAAGATGATTCTATGGATAATTTATCAAATGGGGCATCCCTGAAAGATGTTATCATTCCAAAACATAAAGAATCTGAATCATATCGTAACACACAAACTCAAGTTCCCCAGCAGAGTCCAGAGCACTAAATAATCTTTAATCTCTGCTCCAGATAAGGTGCTGATGTCCTTGCTAACAACCATGGGAATACACCAATGTCTCTTGGTTGATAGATCCTACAGGTGACTCGACAACAAGACCTTTATTTGTACCTATTAGGATGTGCTATAGGTACCTTGAGGCCCATTGACATCACTGGTGGGTCATCTCGCATTGGTTAACGACATTCATTAATGGTCAGTAATCCGATGATTTCTTTTTGTGTTCGACTCCAGAACATTTATTCACACAAATAAGAATTGTACCATGGTTTAAAGCTTCGAAGTTGTTGAAGACATGATTTCAATTGATATTTTTCAGGACATAACAAAAGACAGATTTTGGATTGTTTCATTAGTACCAGTCAATCCCAGTATAGAACCCATCAGCTACAGTGGTCATAAAAAATACAAGTGCAAATTACAATTTTCGCGCCCTCCAGATACAGACTTGACTTCAAAAATCTCTACAGCAAGAAATGCATAACAAGGGGATAGGTAATCTAATTCGGGTATGCTTAGTTCATGTTGATTTAATATATTAAATTACATATTAATAGTTTGAACTGAGAATGCCTTGTTACTCCATAATGTTTCATTATACCCATACTCTGTACCTAATAAACCAATCCACATCGACATTTCATATCATGAAAATGCACAACATTACCTTGGCCGAGTTCGACACGACTCATATATGTTAACACTCTGCACTCATGTACGACTATCATCATTTCCCTACACACTATCGATCCCCATGACAATTCAAATGTTCTCCTATGATTCTTCTTCCGACTACTTCACACATCACACTCTATTCCCCTGTTGCCCTCATCTAAATTTCGCTGCTTACCTGTGGACCTTTCCTGTGATATCAAGTGAAATCATGGTGGCAAATCGTCATGAACCGGAGACATATGCAGACTTAGAGGCCCTTCCGGAGTATGAAGCCACTAGAGACATTTTTTAGAAAGCGGGATGGGAGCCATTTTTCAAGAAATTCGATGGATATGATGATTTAATTACGCTTTAGTTCTCTCTGCGTTTTCAGGGTGGGTTCGCTAAAGTGGGTGAGATAGAGTTCGAAGTGACAGAAAAATTCATTTCGGAAGTAATTCAACTGCCCACCACTGGTCAGAGATGGACAAAGGGCCAACCTGTTGACAAGAAGCTCTGCACGCAGCTTTTGAAACCACAGTACCGGAAGATACAATGGTCAGAGGGCACATCACGATCATGGTTAGAACCAAAATGGGCTCAGTTGCTAGCTATCCTCCAATGTTACCTCACTTGTGAAGGACGGTATACAATCGTATTTCCCTGCCATGCCCGACTCCTGCTACGTTTCAAAGGTAATCATTTGATGAACATACCCTACTTTCTATTGAAAAGTTTAAAGAAAATGGCAGAACAGGTCTGAAAGGCCAAAGATTTTTGAGGAAGTTTATTTCATTTTGGTCTTGTCAAGATATTGATTAAGTCTGCATTGTCCCAGAAACAAGAAACTTGGGATATGTTTGCTTTAAGAACCCTAGACTCTGACAAGTCTAAAGATAAAAGTGTTAAGCCTTCTCCTCCACAGAAGAAGCTGAACTCTAGGAAAAAGGGTGTTAAAACCCCGACCAAAATTTGTGATGACCCTAAGAATATACCAGATAGCACAATTGAATCCAGTGCTGGAGACCCTGGTATAGAACATTCATTTGATGCCCATGGGTCTGATGGAGTGGAAACCAATCATGAACTATGAAGAACACTACTCCTACGGAGCCAAATGTTGAAATTCCGATTTCTTCCCCAGCTGCTATGAACATTATTGACGTTGAAGAACTGGAAGAGTTGACTAACAAACCTAGGAGAAATCCAAAACGGAAATGTAAAAGCACATTTTCAGGTATGGATAACTATGTGTCCAGTTACCCACCACAGGAGAGGTTAAAAAGTGTGGATGATCATGAGGAGGCTCCAGAGCCCTCTGAAATGACTTGGACTCTTTCCCAACTAATTCGAAAAGTCCGTAAAGTGGCTCGGCAAGCTACTGCGCCCAAAGAATTTGAGCAGGATGAGCCAATTTGAATGCTAACAGATACCCCTGCTCGGATATATAAAGAGTTCACTCCTAAACTCAACCTAGTTGACAATCCTGATCCAGTTGACACCCATGATCAAAGTCCAGATGAGTTCACTCACGCATCCAGTCCTCAAACACAGCCAGGACATGATAAAACATTTGAATCTTACTGTGAAATTTCCTCCAGTAAATCCTTGAGACCAATGGTAGCCAGATTAGAAAGAAGGAATAATAGGTTGAAAGAGAAGCTACATGAATACACCATATTGGATCGGCATATCAAAACAGAAAATGAACTCATGAAAGTCAGGCAAACTCATTTCTTGTCCAAAATTGAAATATTAAAACGAAAGAATAAGGGTCTTTTCCAGAGGAACAGGAGACTGCAGAAGAGTGCCAGGAAGCATATCATCATCAATCAAGTCCTCAAGAAGGAAATCATAAATATGAAGAAACATGAGAAGCTACAAATGCTGGTTGCAGCTGCTGCAATGCTCTGATGAATATCAGTTTTTGACTTTTTGTTGTCTGAGGACAAGAAAAGACTTCAGTTTGGGGGAATGTTAGTCTCCAGTTTTTACTACATTTTTGCTTATATCATCTCAAAAAAACCTCCATTTTCATACCTAGTATCACTCCCTTCTGGCCTTATTATGACACATTTGAAATCCTTTTACAACTAAATGGGGCTATCCAAGGTATTCTTACGATTCAAGTTATTTTTATGTATTTTGATACTTTAAATTAATGTTGATACTAATGTGGCATGAGTTAGGTACTATTTATTTGAAACAAAACTTACCAGTACCAGGTACCATCTCGCACCCAGTGGAGATACCAAAGAAGCTGCTAAAGATCCGCACGACATGGCCAGAGTGGTTGACGGTGCGATTTACATGATAGATTGAGTCATAACTCAATATGCTTATTCAAGGCGAGATTATAGAACTGAGTTGTTAATTCTTTATGATCCACACTTCTTGACACTACGTGTCATGAAGATGTGAAGTCCGTTGTAACTGATTTTTAGTTATTTTCAGATCTGAGATCCATTTAGATTAATGCATTTTTGTTTTAAACTATTTTTGGGGAGGATCTATAAAAACAGAAGATCACTCTCAAGAAACGTTGGTTATGTTATGCTATGAGATATATATTTCTGCTAATATAATCTGCCTATGCGTTATGTTACTTCGCTGTTATATGATTTGAGTTATTTTTCTGAGTAAATGAAGCGTGAAGAATGAACAGTGTTTGCATGGAATGAGCTGAGTAGCTTTGGTTTTCTTTTCAAGTCGCTGCCTCTTTCTGTATTAGATTTAGTTTATTTCAGTATCTTAGGATTTGCATGCATGTTATCTTATTTGAGTTTGGGAATTACCTTATTCAAATTCTTGCTTAACCATTCTTAAAACTGTATTGTTTCCAACGTATTAATATATTCTACGTTGATGAATGTTGAAAGCGTAATTGATTCTTGTAGAACTTAAAGCATGTAATAGATTTGCTCTGCTTCCAGTTTTCAATCTGAACGTGAATGAAAGAGAATGTGAGTTTGAATTTACTCTGCTTTGATTAGGATAGTTAGTTTACTCTGTTCTGTTAGGACAATTAGGTTTCAATTGAATTAAAGGAAGCTTCCAGTACTAGTAGGGAAAATATGACATTTCTTTATTTTATCTGTGGATAGATCCAGAATTATTTTTTGATGTTTAGATTAAAAGGTTCTCGAAAATGATCTTTCTTTTTATGGCTTAGATAAGAATAACGATGACTATATGTTTAAAGCTAATGGCAGATGATCTTGTGAAATCACATTAGACCAGAAATAGAAGTACCTGCACTTAAGCACATAACTGTTTTCCTTTGATGAATTAAACAAGAGATGATAAGTTTCAAAATAATCATTAGGGTTCAGTTTCTAAGAGTGACTTTGTGTTTTCTTCTAAGAATAACCTTTAGATAATAATTAGAATCTTACCGGCACATACAGTGTAGCAGCTCTAAGTTCACTTACCCTAGTTTGACAATTCAGTGTTTTCGGGTCATTAAAATCTTTCATATAGCAGCCTGACAATACCTACAATTGATGTTATGATGGTGTGTCCATGTGCCTTGAAGGGAACTAATAATTAGTAGGCACCATGAAAAGAGGTGATGCTTGTTGAATTAAGTTATAGTTTTTGCGCCAGGAAATCATTACTTTTGTTTTGGATGTTGCGTTAATTATTGGTTCTCAATTATTGGCTATCGATTATAAACTTAGATCATTGAGTTAATGTTAATATTAATTTATATGCTTGCGATAAAATATTTTGAATATTGCGTTAATTATGGATTTATGACCATTGCATTGTTGAGACAATTATTGGTTCCTAATTATTGTATATCGAATTATAAGTTTAGATCATTGAATGAATGTTGATGTAAATTTTACAATGTTTGCGTCAAATGATTTTAGGATATTTCGTTAATTATTGATCTATAATTAAAGATTAAATGTTAATTATTGTGTTAACTGACAATTATAACTAATCATTATATTTACAATTATAATTAATGACTAATTTTCTTGTTAAATGTTAAACTAGTCGAAGTTCAGACTTGTACAATAAAGTCCCTTGAATGTTGTTTTAGAGGGTACCTTGATGACGAATTATGATCTAAAGTTGCACATTGGAATGGCCTTAAGACACATATAGATGGTAGCCCTTGTTTAAGTAATGTTGTACTGGGTTGTAAACCTTGTGTGCTTGGTATTCTTGTGTCGGGCAAGATGTAGACACCTCCATGTTCCTCAGAACAGTCACCAGCCCTGAGACCTTAAATGGTTAAAATCGATGGGAACCTGGGCTTGAGCGTTTCTTATGTGTCTTGGAGGTCCTAACCATTGGAGGGTAGAACGAATGGGTAGTCAGTCTTATTATTTGTCGGTTGATTGTCATTCATTTCTTGCAGAGGTTCATGTGCGTCTTAGGTATTTTTGTTTTCATCACATTGCATGCATCATGTTCATCATCATATCGTGACGTAGAGTTGAATGTATTTATTATCCTTGTACCCACGCGCACACACACACAAAAAAAATTTCACTTGTTATAAGAGGTTTGTCATCGTAACGAGGAGTTTCGTTACATCGTGCCACCTGTCCAACTGGTTGCATTACATCTGGTCTGGATGTTTTCACATATAGTAGGACACCAATCATTGACCTGTATTTCCTTTGATATGTAGAGTTTGAATCATCATCTTTTCTCAACTTGCAACTGGTTTGCATGGGAGTGATAATTGGTTTGCATGGGAGTGATAACTGGTTTGCAATATTTCATTACGAACCTCTTTAGCATTTCTATGATATACTTGGTTTGAGAAATAAAAAATCCTTGGTTTCTTTGACGTATCTGAAGACCCAGAAAGAAGTATAGTTCTCCAAGTAATGACATTTCAAATTCATTTTTCATGTCCTTTGCAAATTTATGTCTTAACCTGTCATCAATACTTCCAAAAATAATATCATCAACATAAACTTCAATTAATAAAATTCTATCTTGAGTTACCTTGATGTAGGGGTTATTTTATGCACTTCTTTTTCTGAACCCTGCCTACTGTAGATATTTATCCAGTCTAAAATACCATGCTCTAGGAGCCTATTTAGACCATAAAAGGCCTTCTTTAAATTACACACATAATCTGCATTCTATGACAACTTAAATCCTTCTGGTTGTTCAATGTAGACTTCTTCTTCAAGTTCCCCATTCAGAAAATATGATTTTATGTCCATATGATACACTTTAATATTTTTGGAGCATGCATAAGCTAAAAGCAATCAGATTGCTTCCATTCTGGAAACTGGGGAAAATATCTCTTCAAAGTCGATTCCTTCAGCCTGTGCATATCCTTTACATACCAATCTAACTTTGTTCCTTGTAACATGTCCATATTCATTCAATTTATTCCTGTATACCCACTTTGTGACGATCATATTCTTATCCTTTGGTCTTGGAACCAATTCCCAAGTGTCATTTTTCTCTATTTGATCCAATTCTTCATCCATGGCCTTATTCCAAAATTCACCCTTGTTGGCCTATTCAAAAAAGGTTGGTTCAATCGTAGATGAGAGTGCTAGGTATGTTTTTTTTGTGAAAGAATTCTTCTTTTAGTATCAACCCCTGCATCTTTGTTTCCTATAATCTGATCTGAAGGATGATTCTTTTCTACTCATCTTCTAGGTGTCTTTGGAGGAACTTTCTGAACTTACTCTTCTTCTTCTATTGGATCCTCTTCATCTTCCCCTTCTACTTCTTTTTCATCTTCTGCTTCTTCTTCGTAAAGTTGTTCCATTGATTCATTTTCTTCTTCCTTTAATTATTGTATATCTTTTTCATCAATTGTTACGTTGATTCTTTCTCCACTTTGTTCAATCTTAGGTTGTAACACTTGTATGTTTTCCTTTTACTTGAGTAACCAACAAGTACTCCTTTGTCCAAACGAGAGTCAAAATTTTCCATTCTGCCATCTTCTCTTTTGATGTAGCATTTGCTTCCAAAAAATTTGAAGTGCTTCACATTTGTTGGTCTTCCTTTTCATAGCTCGTAGGGAGTTTTTTCAGTGTTGTTAATGAGTATTAATCTGTTTTGAATGTGAAATTATGTATGCACTTCCTATTTCCAAAATATATCTGTCAATTTGGAATACATTAGCATTGTTTGATCCATTTCCAGTACTATCATGTTCTTTCATTCAACAACTCCATTTTGTTGATGTGTCCTAGCAACGAAGAATTTCCTTTTTATTCCATGCATGCTACAGTAGTCCATAAATTCCTTTGAAGTGAACTCTCATCCATTATCATATCTCAAGCATTTTATCTTTGAATCCATTTCATTTTCATCCATTTCCTTGTAGACCTTGAAGTTTTCAAAAGATTCTAACTTATTCATGAGAAATCAAACTCCAGTCATTCTTGTATAATCATCAAATAATAAAATAAAGTATTTATCACTTTTTAAACCCTTTTTTGTAGTTGGTCCAACTAGATCAATATGCACAAATTCTAGTGGTCTTGTCATTGAATATTCTTTTGATTTAAATCTGGTCTTTGTTTGCTTTCCTTGTTGAAAATGCTTGCATAAAGTGTTGGTTGGTTTCGTGATCTGGAGAATTTCTATAACTGCTTCCCTTTTGATGACTTTGACAAGGTTATCAAAATGTACGTGACCCATTATTCTGTTCCATAGCCAAATTTCATCTTCATTTTCTAAGAAACACTTTTCATTTCTAATTTCACTTAATACATATATGTTTCTTGAAGTTCTCGTAGTTGTTGCAATCAATTTTCCATAACCCTCTTTTCTTATATCTCACTTTTATGAATCGAAAGTAACTTTATGACCTTGGTTATACATTTGACTCACACTTAGAAGATTATGTTTCATATCTTCTACTAGTAGAACATTTTCTGCCTTGTTATTCTTGTTCCCAATTATGACTGTTCCTTTTCCAATGATTTTAGTTGAATCATCATTTCCGAAGGAGCTTTCTCCATCTATTTCCTTTCTTAATGTAAGAAACCTATCTCTATCACATGTCATGTGTTTTAAACATCCATTGTCAACATACCAAGCACGTTTCTTCTTCTTAACTTGTAGCGAGAGTGTGGGTTCTTCATTTCTATACTGATTCTGCTTTCTTATCCATGTCCTTAGATGAGGTTCTTGTCTAGAACTGTTGTTATTATGTTGTGGTTCTCTAGGAGGGACTATCATTCTACAACCTTTGTCCATGTGTCCAAAGTTGTTACATTTGTAGCATTCCAGTTCAGTTCTCAAAGATTCAAACCTATTGTAACTTCTTCTTTGTGTTTCACTAGGCCTTCTTGGATAACCCTTTTGTGTATTACTTTCAACGTTGTTTATGTTCTTGTTGTTATCTCTGCAATTCACAGCTTTATGTCAAAAATTATTACATGCATAACATAAACCAAAAAAGATAGTGTGATACCTCGAAGTTGAAGATCTTCTAAAAGGACCTACTCTTATGAATCCTTCTTTTTATTGAGGCCTATTTGTTTCTATTGGTCATTGATTCTAAAATCTGAATCTTCTTGGTGGAGGAGTTTCCCTGTAATTTTCTTTGTAGACCTTCTTATCCCCTTTGATTGTTTCTCCATATATTTTTGGATATGCTTTGTGTTTTGTTGTTTTGGAGCTTGATCCTTTTTCTATTTGATTGTATCCAAGTCCAAACTTGTCATGATGAGGTTTTTGACTACTGATAATGTCATTCAAAACTTTTGAGTTGTTCTGCATATTTTTGTTTTGAAGATCCTTTCTTAATGTGACAATTTTTTCTTCCAAATTTCCAATGATCCTGTCTCTTCCTTCTAGTTGTTCTTTGAGTGCTTCTTGAATTATTTTATCTTCTTCATTTTTAACCTTCAAATTTGTGATCATTTGTTCTAGTTCCTGAGTGTCTTCTTTCTTGTCTAGTTCCGCTTGTAGTTTCTTGTTTTTCTTCTTTTCTCTTCTGATAACTTCTATGGCACACAACAATTCTTATCGGTAGTCAACTTCTGCCTCTTCATATTCTTCTTCGAGCTCTTCATATTTGTGTTGAGATTCTTCTTTATCAGATTCTTCTACTACCATGAATAGAACTCTTTATTTCTCACTATCATTGACTTCATCTTCATCTGATGATGATATGTCTTCTTTGGTGTATACACCTTTCTTGAAAACTTCCTTTGTGGTTATTTTTTATTTATATGTTTGTTTTTTATCTGAGTAACCTTCATAATTTCTCTTTTTATTATGAGGACATTTGTTAGCAAAATGACCAATACCATCACAATTAAATCAAATCAAAGACAATTTGCCTCTATACCTGTCGTTGGTTCCTTTGTTCAATATTCTGACAAAGTTGGCCACTTCTTCATCATCTTCCGAGACATCATTGTTGTTGCTATGTTCTTTTTCTTTTTTCTTTCCCTTTTTCTTTGAAATTTTGGATGCTTTGAAGACTGCTTCTTTTATATTTGGATTTTCCTATTCAATTCTCATTTCATATGCTGTGAATATTCCATGTAGTTCATCCATGCTTATTGATTTTAGATCTGATCTTTATTCTAGTGTTGATATCTTAGGTTCAAATCTCATAGGAAGAGATCTTAGTACCTTTTGAGCAATTACAGATTCTTTTGTTTCTTCTCCCAATCCCAAGATTGTATTTACTATTTCATCAGCTCGTAAAAAGTAAGTTGCAATTTTCTCATATTCCTTCATATTTAGTTGTTCGAACTGATCTCTGTATGTTTGAAGCTTTGTTGCTTTTACTTTTGAATCTCCTTCATAAATATTTTGAAGTTTGTCCCAAATATCTTTAGCGGATTTACAATGTGAAACTTTGGTGAATATTGATTCTCCAAGACCATTCATAAGTGCATTTTTGGATTTGGAATTATTCTGACTAAGTTTCATAGCTTTGTCATTTGTCGGTGGAACTACTGGTGCTATGTATACATCTACAATTGATTTCAAAATTTCAAATCCATGTTCTTGTATATATGTCTTCATCCTTATGCTCCAAAAGGCATACTTATGTCCATCAAATTGTGGTATTCCATTTGTATACATGTTGTTTCTCTCCATGATCTACCTTTCACTCTTTAAACTAATTTTTGAAGGAACTTTCTATGATACCAATTGTTGGATTACTGAGAGGGAGGTTGAATCAATAATAGATAAATATAATCTGTTTTAACCATATATTTCAAGTGTTATATCAATGTAGCATTATCCTCCAATATTTGCAGAGTAAATAAACAATGAACAAATGCACAATAATACACATGCACAATACACTGGTGTTTTTACGTGGAAACCTAAAGTGGGAGAAAACCACATAATTATTTTTCTTATATGTCTTGAAGAATTACATTCATTGGAAGCACCAACTTCCTTTGTTTTCCAGTTGCAACTAGAAGGAGGCTCCAAAACCCTAGTTTCTCAAGCTAGAACCTGAGGCAAGATCCAACTCCCTAGTTCTCTTGATACAACTAGAATGAGGCTAAAACACACTATGTTCTTCGACTACAACCGGAAGGTGGCTACAACCACCTATCCTTGCCTCATCCAACCCCCCTGATGTATAAGTAGAATGATGGAACCACTGTCACACTATCACTATGACATATACTACTGTAAATATGTACCAATAAACTTGCACCAAACAACATGTACCAATAACCTGAACCGTGTATCAACCATGCACCAACCTGTACCTCAACCTGTAATCAACCTGTAGCATAAACAAGTGCATGAACCATGCACCAACCTGTACCAAACAACATGTAATCAAATTCTACCATAAAAAAGTGCATCAAACATGAACCAACCTGTACCTCAACCTGCAAGCCTTCCTTAACTTTAACAACAAGAGACTAGCATTTTCATCAATCTTTACTTTAGTCTCACATGACTAGTTTTGGATTAGTCAACAACTCTAACTTGAAAAAATCATAACTATGTACATTTAATGAATAAAGATATGAAAATAGTACACAATGTTCTTCAATGTGTTTTATGCAATTCCTCCAGGTGTCACTACTTGGAACCTCTCAGAAAAGAAGTTATAGAAAAAAAGGCATACCCTTTTGAATTCTACTTATTCTAGTGAGTGAACTTGTAGAGCGTGCCCCACAAAGGATATTTGTTGTATGAATATGAAAATTGTACACATAATACTAAATAATGTACTCTAACCAACACATTTGTTCTTACTAAATTTTGATATGTTATGAAGATGTTATGACATTTTTACCCGAAACACATATTTTAGACTAGCTTAAGGACTAGCCACAAACCCTATTTTCCACAGAGTGTAATTCCAAAAATGCAACGAACCACAAGATAAAATTCATACCACAACTACTTGGATATGTTTTCTCAATGGCCTCCCAATTTCATAGTCTGACTCATTCTATAAAAAATGTTATTGTGAAAATGGTGAGATGACCTGTAAATAACATACCTTAGAAAACATCATCAAAAGAATTTACCCTTGAATTTCGGCCTTCTTTACTTCACCTTCGCCCTAAAATTCAGCTTCGATATCCTTTGGTTACCTCAGTCACCTGTATATATTTAATATGCTTAAGTGTGATTAAAATGAGAGAGCCTTGCCTCTTATTTATACTTTCATGTAACTTCCTCAAGGGCTTACCTTTTAACCATCTTAACCCAATTTCCTTATTTTAGGGATAACCCACTTATAACCACTTTCCATAATTAGAAATTTCTCCATTTAATTTATTATTTAAATAATCCTCCTTGACTTTGTGAGTTCACTTTATTATTTAAATAATCCTCTTTGACTTTGTCACTTCACTTTATTATTTAAATAATCCTCTTTGACTTTGTCACTTCACTTTATTTTTTAAATAATTATTTTTGACTTTCTCACTTCACTTTATTTTTTAAGTAATTTCTTCTTTGCAATCACTTTGACTTCTTTGACCTTTTGGGGCTTCAAGCCAACATATGAGGGTCCTCCAAATTCGTAAGGCCATAACTCTCAAACTATGAGGAGTTATGTGATGTTCCACATACCACCAGAAATGGTATGACATGTACTATCCATATAGAATAATCTTACCTACAAATATATCAAAAATCATACCATTATACATAAAACAAACTTGGTTCCACTACCCAAACCTTTGTACAACCAGAATTCTCTACCACACTTTCTTCAAGGGTTGAAATCAATGACAACCAACCCAATTAATGAACACATTTCCCAATGTCATGATAGTTAAATGTCCTTATAACAATAATAAATCATCATCTGCAAATTTAAAGTTGATTTTATATCAATGTTCTTAGAACACATATAAATCATCATCTAAAACATATATATCAAGTAGATTTGTTATCAATGTCTTGAATACGTGTATACATTATTGAAGATTTTTTTATCAATTTGTTCTTATTACAAGTATAATTCATTATCTGCAAAGTTGAATATGATTTTCTATCATTGTCCTTAGGACACGTATAAATAATTTTCTACAAAGAAAAATATGATTCAAAACATTGCATTTAACATTTCCCAACATCGCGATTGTGATAGAAATTTCCCAACAATGTGATGATTCAAGACATTGCATTGTGAAGAAAATTTCCTGTGTCGCATTGTGAAAACCATTTCCCAACATTAAAAAAGAAAAATATGATTCTAAAATGTGTCATGTGTTTCCCAACATCACATTATAATGAACATTTCCAAACTTCATATTGTGACGAACATTTCCCAACGTCGCAATGTGTCGAACATTTCCTAATGTCTCATTGTGATGAACATTTCACAACATCACATTGTGATGAACATTTCCCAATGTCACACTGTGACGAATATTTCCCAATGTGGATTTATGACGAAAATTTCTCACTGTCACAATGTGACGAACATTTCACAATGTCACATTGTGACACACATTTCCCAAAGTCACAATGTGACGAACATTTACCAATGTTGCAATTTCACGAGCATTTTCCAATATATAT
>JASDQU010374831.1:78005-98593 GCA_032191745.1 Picea mariana | reverse complement strand
ATATATATATATATCATACAACACGCATAGTCATGGGCATGGGCATTTGTGGTCATCATGGTCATCATCAATTCCAGTTAACTATGGTCATGGTCAAGCATAGTCTACCATATCAGCCATGATTAGAGTCAACCATAGTCACAATCATGGTCAACCATGAAGTCATGGTTTATCATAGTTAACCATACTCATGGTCAAGCATAGGCTATCACTCTTAACCATACCATGAATTTTTATTATACTTTACTAATATATAATTAAAGTATTACTTTATTGTTGTATTAATACTTTATTAATGTATTATTTAATCTTGATTAATACACTATTTTATTAATTAACAATGTATAAATATATTAATTATAATATATTTAAACATTATAATAATGAGATGATACATTATTATAATGTATTAATGTGCCTATGTGCCTAATGGTTACGAACATGTGTTTCCTCTTAATACGTCACAGGTTCAAATCTAGAGGGGGGTAGGGTCTGAATACCTTCGTAGACTTTACCAGTCAAATCGTTGGGCGGAGGGGGGTCCCTTGTCCCACAAACAAGGGGGTCTCATACACCAATTTGGTGTGGTGGATTGGCCGTGACCTTAAAAATAGATTATTATTATTATTATTATTATTATAACGTATTACATATTGATGTATCATTACTTTATTAATATAGCATTACTTTATTAATGCATTATTCTATTATTGTATAAATATTTTATTAATGTATTATTATTATTAAAAAATCGTTCTTCCACACAATGATTTGGGGATGTCTCTCCAGTTCGCCAAAAGATTTATTTCTCTACGATTAATGTGGTTTTTACTCTCTGCAATTTTGTTTTTAATTTTCCCAGCAAATCCATTGCTTCTATAGGGAAATTCCTCTTTAATGCTCAACAATTTTTGTGGTATTTACTCAAGATATTATGTTTTTCATCGCCCAACGATTTCATACCTTCTTTGCATTGATCAGGTATAACCTGCATTAATTTCCAATGCTCAGTGTTCCTACTTTATCTTTTTGTTTCCACTTCCTTGACGTTTATCTTAAACGAGTTTGAGAGCTCTTCGAATTTTGAAAGGAGAATGGCTAGGGTTTCTCTCGATGTTTTCTTTTTCTTGATAGCTTATTGTGATTCCTCCTTCCTCAAATGGTAAAATACTTATGCATTTTTGAACCACTTCCATGTTGTTTTAACCTGCGATTTATCTCTGGGTAATATCTGCGATTTGGCTAAGCATTTTACCCAAACACCTTTGTAATTTGATTGATGACCTCTACATTACCTTTCTCAGTGTCCAGTTAATTTTTCCCTGAAATTCATATTTTCCCCTCTAGAGTTTATTTTTCTTTCCTCTATGTTTTGGGACAAGTTCTAAGCTTGATTCCCTTACTCCCTTTCCCAACAAATTTCAGGCTCATTAATCCAATCATTTACCACTCCTTCACCCAATGATTCATTCATCTCCCTCAACGAATTTAACATTGTGATAGTTTTGTTTTGCTGGCTATCTTTCCCAACCTTTACTTTTGTGACTAAGGTAAGGGTGGAGTGCTATCTCTTGTGGATATACCTCCAATTTCTCTACCCTTCCAATAGTCTCAATGGAGGAACCTTCCATTCTTGATGGTTCTTCAATGAATCCTAACTCTAGAACCTTTTTGGAACCTCTCCCTTGCACGACCCTCATGAGAATTGATGCAGCGGGTTTAAAAAGAGGGAACTTTCCATAGCTTGTGATCCATTTAAAATTCGGGCTAGAAGTTGATCTCGATAAGTTTATGGTAATACATTCAAAATTCTTTAATTTGTTGTGTGTTATGTTTCAAGTTTTTGCCGAAGAGTGCTTGAGTAGTGCCTTGCTTTTTATTTTAAATTATAACTTTTATTGTAGAGTTAGAGTGGGCTTAAGGTTAAGAAATTGTGTCTTGGAAGCCATAGTTTCAAATCCAAAGGAGATAGAGTACCTAAACCTGCCATAGCATTAAACTATTGAAGATAACCCATTTAAGTGGTTAACCTTCCTAATATATAAATAATATTTTATTTTTATAATTCTCCAACCTACATTTAACCCTTGTTGGAATGGACGATAGATATAGCATCCTTCTTAGTATCAATTGTTTGGGTAGAACAGATACTTTGTAAGGGCCTGGAGTATTAATGTCATTGAATTTACGATATTGTGGATGGATCCATATATGTCTTAAAGCGGGTAACTACTCTCGGTTGCATCATGCCTCCCTTATGTAATTCCTCTCACTCTTGTATTAATTATCAAGGAAGACATTAAGTCTAGGATTTTAGGTGGTGTATAACAATGATTTAATGATTGGTCTTGGTTGTTGGACATAGTATCAAATTATCTTGACTGATTCATGATGTCTTACTCATGCACCTGGTTATAACAATGACATGTTAAAAATCAAGTACTTAGATTCTTACATTCCCTAAAACAAAGTTGATGCCTAACAGTTTAGTAACTATATTTATCTTGCACCTTTAGCCAAGGGATGGTATCGATGTATTAGAATTTGGTTACCTTACTCCTTAAAACAAAATTAATGATTACGTTTGTGCACTAATTTTATGAAGAAGGTTTGTTTGTGTAACTAGAATATATTTCACACTAATTTTGATGATGTATGATAGATTGCATAACCAGTTGTTGTTGTGGAATTGATTAAGTGATGCATGATTGATTTCCTTTTTTCACCTTGGAATAATGTTGATTTTAGTGGATTTCAGTAACTGATTAATATCTTGTACTAGAGAAAAAAAACAATGTTTCCCTTGCACCTTGAAAATAAATACAATTGATTACATTGTGCCTTATCTTTTATCATTATATGATTGATTTGTAATTAAAATTCTCTTGCGCGTTTGAGAATTTAAGGTATTGAATGAAGTATTACATCATATTTAGACTTCTCTTCTTGCACGCGTTCAAGGGGTCAATATAATGATTAATCACTAGCGGTTACTTCTTGCACCATGAAAAATGTATTGTAACGCGTGATTGTGGATATTATATTTCTCGCTCTCCTTGGAAGTTTATGTTACATCTGTTAGTTTATTAGATTATTTTTGCGCCTTGATGATCATTGATGATGTTATTTAGCATAGTCATTTATATTATTTATCTGAGTAAATGTTCGTAAATTGCTTCAAGTTCATTACGTGCGAATATGCTATGCTTTTTGTGTCGCATGAAATTCATTTATTACGATATCGTCAAATTGTGTCGATATGACTCTATGATTGACGTTAATGTCCCATTGCTTAAACAAAAAAAATTATTACCTAGTGTACGTTGTATTTGTGTTGTAACGATCAGGTTCGTCATAGTTATGAACACTTAATTAAATTTACTGAAGTTGAATTCAATCCATATGCTAACTACATAATTGTTTAGCACCAATAAGATGTCCTATTCATATCATGTCAAATATCAAAACATTGTGAATTGCATAATTCTATTTTAGAATAAGAAATTTTCTATTCTGCAACATATTATTGAAAGGATACAATTGAAATCATTCTAGTGACATACAATTCCAATATGCAGAAAATGGGAAGATAATCTTAATAGATTTTAACATGTGTTCACATAAGTAGTAATAACAGCACAAATTATATAAATTTGGAATTTTCTTGAAAATTACTTCGAATCGTTTTGAATGGACTCAGGTTTGTGGGTACCACACCTCAGAGAAGGAGCAAAGGAGGTCCTAAAAAATAGAATTGGAGTGGAAAATTAGGAATGAGAACCGAACATATACATATTCTAAAAAATCCCTTCAAGTAAAATTAAATTTATCACCAAATCAAACATATTTCAAAAAATGTAATGTAATGTATAACAAAGAACACCAACTTTAAACAAAAATATCAGTAATTTAAAATCTAGTGCTAGTTTTAAGATGATTTTACAATTCAGCTACAACCAAGATAAACCATTGTCCCACTGAGGTGAAGTAAGCTTGTATGGGGTTTCAATTTCACTCAATGCAACCCATTACTCTCATGGATCTATCTTCACATTATTGAACACTCTAGGCCCTCATCCAATTATCAATCAACCATGAAACTCTCTTCTACTACCCTAGACCATCCTTTAGGATCCTTCTTCCCTTCTAGTGATTTTCATTGTAGGTAGAAAGATTCTAGCTATTGGTCTCCTTCTAGGAGTATTATGAAAGAGGAAATACCTATCCCCTGAATAGTCAACAAGAAACAACAAGAAGTACTTTCTTGAGCTATTGTTGACATTCTAGTCATGATTTTTCATTGAAAACCATCCCATTTATTTTCACATTTTCAACAACAAATTCCCAAATTTCTACATTCTCCTAACAACCATAATTCCATAGGATTATATTACCATTTCCAGGCACAAAAAACTATGATTTTACACATACTTCTCCTATAGGGTCTTCATTAGTGATGTAACGAATCCTCCATTACGACTAGGAAATCGAAGAACAAAAGGTAATTTGTTTTTCTTTAAAGAATTAAGAAATTAATGTCAACGCATAATTCATAGCAACACAATCTAGGACATCATAAGTAAAAACATTACATGCTACTCATTATTGTAATAAATAACTATGCAATCAACGCATCAGCATAAAGGATAGTGAGACATAAACACAAATAACGATGCAACTCAACACATCACAGCCAACTTGAAGCAATTTATAAACAATGATCAACCAGATAATGAATATTAAAGTGACTAACTTCCCAACCTACCCTACATGGTTAGGAACTCTAGGACACATTTCTCAGATGACAGACCTTGTTATAAATTTGTTGAGGGAAAGATAAATATTAGATCATACACATTAATATAAATTTTTTGAGGGAAAAGATAAATCTCAAATGATACACATTAATATAAATTCCCTAAGGGAAAAGAAAAATATGGGATGATGCACATCATTTTAAATTCATTGAGGGAAAATAAAAATCTCGGTTGATACACATCATTTTAAATTCGTTGAGGGAAAATAAAATATCATACAATACACATTGTTTAAATTCACAGAGGGAAAGGGAAAATATTGGATGATACACAGCATTTTAAATTCTCTAAGGGAAAAGAAAAATCTCAGATGATACACATTTTTTTTTTCCTCGAGGGAAAGGAAAATCTCGGATGTTACACATCATTTTAAATTCATGGAGGGAAAAGAATATTCTCGGATGATACGCATTAATATCAATTCGTTGACGGAAAGAAAAATCTCGGATGATACACATAATTTTAAATTCGTTGGGGGAAAAGCAAAATCTCAGATGATACACATTAATATAAATTCATTGAGGGAAAAGAAAAATATCAGATCATACAGATCATTTTAAATTCGCTAAGGGAGAATAAAAATATCAGATGTTACACATTGTTTAAATTTGTTGAGGGAAAGGAAAAATATTGGATGATACACATCATTTTAAATTCGCTGAGGGAAAAGAAAAATATTAGATGATACACATTGTTTAAATTCGCTGAGGGAAAGGAAAATCTCATATGATACAAAAGGTAAACACAAATCATTCCCCCCCAGACACACGAACATCATTACTCACGACAATTCACAGAGGAATATAAGGTAAATGCAAAGTGGTTTTCCCCCAACACACAGGGTATTTTTAAATGTAAAATCGTAGAGTTTACAAGATAAATGCAAGGTGGTTTTCCCCCAACACACAAGGTATTTTTAAATTGCAAAAATCATAGAGATTACAAGGTATACACAAGGTGGTTTTCCCCCAACACACAAGGTGTTTTTAAATGGAAAAATCATAGAGTTTACAAGGTAAATGCAAGGTCATTTTTCCCCAACACACGGGGTATTTTTAAATGCAAACTCAGAGAGATCTGATGTAAAATTCGTTGACAAAGTGAATGAACGCATGAGGACTTGAATCCTATAAACAAAAACACAAATATATGATGAAAAAATCGTTGAGAAAATGAATAAAGGAGAAGAGTTTGTAATATTCCCATCAACACAGATATTACCAATGATGGGCAATTCATACAAGGAAAAACAATGCAGACTAGATTTAAGACAGAGCTCAAAAAACTCAAGATGAAAGGAGTTGGGAAAATTGTGCAAAAATAAAAACACAGAGGTGAAGAATATGTAAGAACTAGGATCGACATTTTCCTCCAGATTGTTCTCGATAACCATTCTAACTAAAGGTATGACGAAGAAGGAATAATATTCAATCATCCAAACGTAAGACAATTTTTAATCATGAAAAGAGGGGTTTAGTTATACAAAAAATCTTAAATAAAATTTCGACACACATTGCATAATATTCATATTTTCCTCAGCATGAATTAACATCAATATTCATAAAACCTTTAAAATATCAATACAAGATGGAGTATCATAACCAATAAATCTGGCATTGATGAGGATTGATATTGTTGAGGAACTCTTCTCGAACGTGTGCCTCGCTCCTTAGCTTTCGAATCCAAGGACTTCACTGGTATCTCCCAGCCAATGCTAGGGGTATTGTTCTTCCCCCTTAGCCCCCCGAGCCGCAAAGGGTCAACGCATAAACAAAACCACAACCCTCTATCTCCTAGCTCACCTCGCAAGGTATATCCACCACTCTCTCTCATGCTGGGTATCCCAACTCTCACAAGTAAAACCAATCAAAATTTTTACAGCATAACCTCACTGATAACCAATCATGATCCATTACTCATCTCAACCATGTGTTTTATAGAATTTCCTCAGTGACACCTTTCCATTTGCAAATTTAATTATTATTATTAATAATTAATTAGGAATTATTCCCCCCATAAACTTTTTACCCTTTCCCTTAGTTGCACAAGTAAATCCACAATTTATTTTAATTAAAAGTCAATTTCCCTCACCCATCCTAAAAGCTCTCCTAAAATCACTCCTAGTTGTTGCTTTATTCTCTTTATTCCCTTTATTCCTAATTAATGAATGAGGCCTTTCTAAAACTAAGTTGAGTTAAAATATGAATGTTCTCTAGTTACACTAGTGTTAACTAGACTCTAGATACCTTTCTATGCTTACACAATTTTTTATGCTTTATTCCTTTCTTATTTTAAATTCTAACTTGGTATTTTCTGCACACATATGTATTGTATTAATTCTTTAGATTTATTTCATCTCTCTTAATATATTAAATTGGTTCACCCTTTTTCTTGTTTAATTTAATTTGTAATTTATTTTTAGTAATCTCACCAAGATTTAGAATCATGCTTAAAATCAAATAGGCTTAGACGTTCATTTGGGGGTATTAAATTAATAATTCCAATCCTTAATTAAATAATTAAATCCAGTAATGCTTAAATATATTACAAGATGTAAAAATTCGCTCAAGGTTTTCTAGGCCATCTAGGTTCATTGGCTTAAATTTTATTTACGTGATATGCCCTTCATGATGCACTCCGTGCTCCAAGGGTGCCACTCTCATTTGATTCAAATTTTAATTACACGATTCTCCCTTCAAGAAGCACTCTGTGCTCCAAGGGTGTCACTCGCCTTTGACTGGTTTTGGTACTTGCGCAACCCTTGGAGTCAATAATCCATTTAGGATACCTTATGTGAGAATAAGAGATTCTTAGTAATAATGACCCTACCTTATTGTGTGCCCCCTAGAAATCTTCGTGAGTGACTGTCTCAATCTACCCTCATGGCATCGTGGATCTCTCAAACTAGGTAATATTTAACCTACAATTTGAGCCACGACGAGAGTGATAGTAATTTGTGTCAGGGATGTTGTCACACCTCTCCCTCAATATCTGGTTTATGTGCATGGCCCCTTTAATCCTTATGTGAGTCAAATTAACAAGAAATTGTCAGCCTGCATCCATCAACAAAACATTGTCAATGATCCATAAACCACATCATAATATAATCGATCATATGTCACATATGCATAAATGAAATACTCAAATCAATACAATCCACTCCCTGACTCAATACGGAGTCCAAGGAGGTCCATTGATGCCATCGACATCCTCAATTTTTCAAGTGTCTTGCACACTCAGGGGACACTCATCAATAGCAGTTGTCAATACATAGATATCAAATAACATAACATCATAATCCATCAATATCATCAAAAAATCCATAAGAGAAATAAATAACCATATACTATAACTGGATCACTTGCACACAAGTGTCGTCAAAGAATAAGTCATTATCGTGTGCTCGCAAGAGCGAGATGTTACATACACCCCCTCTTGTTTTAAACTTTTCCCTAAAGTTGTACAGTATATAAAATGCATTAAATAAATCATATGAAAAGATCTATATGTATAAGTATAAAATAAATATGGAAACTATTCGTGCATACCATATGTGTCCTCCCATGTATCTGAGTGCAGACTATAATTGTCCCACTAGACCTTGACCTAATCGACTGCTTGACGTCGTAGTTTTCGAATGCGATGGTCCAAAATGTGGATTGGCTCCTCCGTGAGTGCAACCTCATCTGAAACCTGCAAGGAACTCATGTCAATCACATATGTAGGATCACTAACATAATGTCTCAACACATATACATGAAAAAAATCGTGCATACACCTCAATGAATCAAGCAAGGCTAGTCAATAGGCCATAGGACCTTTTTTTTCCACAACTTCGAAAGGTCCCACAAATCTAGGAGAGAGTTTAGAACCCTTTCCAAACTTGATCGAACTCTTGTGTGGTTTCACCCGCAAGAAAACTCAATCACCAACTTCATAATTACGGTCAACATGATGCACATCAGCATAACGTTTCTATCGATCTTGCACTTATTTAATCATTTATCTTATCGTTTGAATTTGTTCTTCCATTTCTTGGATTTCTTGTGGTCCTACCAGGACCCTGTCCTCAATTTGATCCCATGTCAATGGCATCTGATAAGCTCTCCCATAAAGAAACTCAAATGGTGCCATATTAATGGTGTCTTGATAGTTGTTGTTGTATGCAAACTCTACCAGTGACAAGAAATCTTCCCAAATTTTTTGTTGGTTCATCATGTAGATACACAACATATATTCAACTATTTGGTTCTTTATTTATGTCTTCTTGTGAATCTCAGGATGATAATATGTACTAAAGTTAGGTTGGTTTCTCAAGGCCTCTTGGAAACTAGTCATAAATCGTCCCATAAACATTGATCCTCTATCGGATATGATCATTTTAGGAATGCCATGCAATCTCACAATCTTGCTGATAAAAAATCTAGCTATGTCTGATGCCTAATATGTTGTACGTATGGGAATAAAATGTGCACTTTTCATCAAAATGCCAACTACCAGGAAAATCGAGTCATGCCTCCTTGTTGTCAACGACAATCCCACATTAAAGTCCATCAAAATGACCTCCCATTTTGATTCTGAAATAGCGTGTGGCTATAGTAATCAAGTCAGATATCTATGTTCAGCCTTCACGTGCTGACATTATAGACATCTCACCATGTAGTTAAATATGTTTTCTTTCATTCGTTTCCATAAGAATAAGAGCTTAAGGTATGCCCTTATCTTCGTGACTCCTAGATGAACCATGTACAATGCTCTATGAGCTTCATTTAATATGAAATTTCTCAATTTGTCATTAGGCCGTATGTAAATCCAATTATTATACCTCATCAATCCATCATTGTCCAAAGTATATCCTTCAAATTTTGGTACCAACATGGTCTCTTGTTCGATATTTTCCTTAACCTCTTTATACCAGTCATCGTCGAACTATATAGTTAGAATCTTTTATCGAAGATTCGTCTGAAGAGGTATCACCAAAAATATGTGTGGTCTTCGACTCAATGCATCTGCCACTTTGTTCATTGTTCCTTTTATGTAAGCAATATCAAAATCATACTCACTAAGCAGTTTTGACCAACGTCTTTGTCGTTTATTCAAGTCACTTTGCGTAAAAATGTGTTGCAAACTATAGTGGTCTATTTTTAGTTCAAATATTCATCGAATTAGGTAGTTTCTCCACACTCTCGAGGCATACACAATGGAAAATAACTCCAAATCATGCATCACGTAGTTCTCCTCATGTTTCCTTAATTTCCTTGAGATTTAAACAATCACTCGACTGTCTTTCATCAAGACTCTTCCTAAGCCTTCCTTGGATGCACCTGTGCATACCAAGAATTCCTCATCCATGTCAGGGACTTTTAGTATCAACATTTTCATCAATAGCTCCTTGAGCCTTCTAAATGTTTCTATTCATTTCTTGGTCCATAAAAACTTCTTTTTTTTCTTCTTGAATTCCATGATCGAATTTGCTATCTTCGAAAAACCTTCGACGAATCGTCGATAATATCCTTCTAAAACCATAAATCTACGTACTTATAGTATGTTCACCAGCACATTCCATTCAATAATAGCCTCTACCTTCATTAGATCCACAACGATGCCTTTGTCAAAGATAACATGCCCTAAATAATGAATCATTGATTGATAAAAAGAGTATTTCGATAGTTTCCCATATAATTTGTTTTCTTGTAAACAATGTAGTACCAAGCGTAAATTTTCATCATGTTCTTTCGTCATCCTAGAATATATCAATATGTCGTCAACGAATACTTGAAAAAACTTTTCCAAGTATTCACAGAACACCCCATTCATCAAGCTCAAGAATACCCCTGGGACGTTTGTCTGTTCAAACGGTAAAACAGTAAACTCGTAATGCTTAAACCTCATCTTTAATTCATTCTTAGCAATGTCCTCCTCCTTGATTTGTAACTATTGATATCCTAATCTCAATTTGATCTTTGAAAACACTATCGTGAATTTCATTTGGATTAAAAAAAAATCTATTTTTGGCAACAGATACTGGTTCTTGATCATTGCCTTATTCAGTTAACGGTAGTCAATACAAAGTCTCCATGACCCATCCTTCTTCCATGTGAAAATAACAGGAGCACCCCAAGGCAAAACACTTTGACGTATAAGTCCCGGGTCCATCAAATCCTTTAGTTTCATTTTCAACTCCTGTAACTCAGGGTTTGACATCAAATAAGGCGTTCTTTTTATTGGTTCAGTTCGAGGTTTCAAGTCGATGGTAAATTCTAGCTCTCTTTCAGGCAAAAAACCTGGTAACTCTTATGGGAACACGTCCACAAATTCTCATACTACCAAAGGTTTTATAATCCTTCTTCCACGCCCTTGTCATTCAACGCTAAGATTTCATATAGCTTGAAATGAACCTTAAGGAAACTCGTTTGTTTCTTCCTACAATCACTCATCTCTGTCCCTCATCATCGTTCAAAATCAATCGTTTCGTCTTACAGTCATGTAGCACATCATGTGATTCCAACTAGTCCATACCGATAACGATGTCATAAGATCCTAATATTTTTATGTATAGGTTGGTGTTCGTTACAAAATCTCCCAGGTTAAGGCTACAGTATGTAACCTTTCCTCCAACCTTCTACTTGGAACCCGAAGCCATTTCCACATAGCTAAACTCATCCTTTTCGAGTACCTTTACCTTAATTATTTTTATTGTTGCACAAGAAATAAATCTCTTTGTAGCATAGGGGTCTATAAAAATACTAAAGGTTTGGTTAGCGATGACACCTGACGCCTCGAGTATAGTAGAATGGTGCTCGTCCTGGCAGTTATTTACCACTGCATGAATCCAGTGGGCCTTCACCAAATCTCCAACTGTAGCGTGTGCAACTGACTCGGAATCTCTGGCCCTCTCAATCGAACAGTCACGCCGGTAATGTGGCTTTCCACATGTCCAACATTTGGTTTTCGGTCCAGTACTCTTGGTACATGGAGTAGAAGTTGTCGGCCTACCAGGATGAAACCCTGGTTTGTTCTGTTGAACCGGCCTAAACTATTTTTTCTACAGATGACATTGTTGTTGGGGTTATGGTCCTCTGTAGTGATTCTACAATTGAGGATTTGGTCATCGTGGCATCACGAACATGGACCGTCTTGGCATGTCTTGATACCCTGATGGATGTCTAGCTGGAGCCTAATGTTGTTGCGCATAAGATGTCACATGTCCTGTCGGTCTTGAAGGATTCCTTCCCTGACCCCCGTTGATCAACTCTTTCTCGGTTATGAGGGCCTTATGGACTCCATCGTGCAACATCTAAGGCATTAGAATTCTCACCTTTGCACAAATGTTGATGTTAAGGCCGAACACAAACTTGTTTACCTTGAGCTTCTTGATGTTCAGATGTGGAGCATACCTAAGGAGATCCATGAATCGGGCCACACTTAGGCACCGTACGATGACCCTGTCACAAGGTGTTGAACTCATTGAGTTGGATCTCAATGAATTCCTCTGGCAAAAACCTCTCCTGGAACCATTCCTCGAACAATTCCTCTCACATGTATTCAATGACCATGTTCAATTGTGGTAGGAGTGTCTTCCACCATAAAAGAGAACTCCCCCCTTCAACTGGAATACCCCCATGTAGACTTTCATGTTGGAGGTGTAGTTTTGAAGTTCAAATCACGTTGCCATGTTCTCCAACTAGGCCTCAGTGGTTGTGTCGTCCATGGAACCCATGAACTCAGAAAACTTAACCTTCTCGAGCTCTCGATGAATGCTACCAGTATTGGTTGGGGCACATTGTTGACCCTTAGGGGGTACAGGCACCCTGGCCTCATCTCTATCTATTTGGTTAATGAAGGCCTCTAACATCGTCTCAAAGGACCTCATCAACCCAATCACATCCCTCAGAATAATATGCTCTTGTCCAATGACCTTTTCTTATCCTTGGGTATTAGACCCCTCTAGCGTGGATGCTACTGGAGGCATCCCACCTCCTCCACTAACACCACATCGTCTGCCTCCACAACATCCTCTAACCATGATTACCTACAGGGACAAAATTCAAATTAATTAATGATAAATTATTAATCAAGTATTTAATACAGTGGAAGGCATAATGATCCCAAGTCACGTAGTCAAAACCACTCTAATACCATATGTAAGGACCCCTTCGTTATGAATAGGAAAGCGAAGAACAAAAGGTAAAAATTGTTTTTCTTTAAAGCATTAGGAAATTAATGTCAACACATAATTCATAGTAGTGCATAATCTAGGGAATCATACATAAAATAATTACAAGATACTCATCATTGTAATCAATAACGATGCAATCAATGTATCAACATAAATCATAGCTACAAATAAACATAAATAGTGATGCAACTCAGCACATCACGGTCAACTTGAAGCAATTTATAAACAATGATCAACCAAATACTGAATATTAAAGTGACTACCCACCCAACCTACCCTGCATGGTCAGGACCTCCAGGACACATAAGTAACACTCAAGCCCAGGTTTCATCCGATTGATTTTGACCATTTATTGTCTCAGGGCTAGCGACTATTCTGAGGAACAAGGAGGCGTCTAAATCCCACTAACACAATCAAGTCGAAAACCAATTCGCTCAAGCAATCAACATCATTATTGTTCATGGTGCAAGAGAAGTCTAAATACTCAATCAACCATACATCAATGATAATCAATGGCGCAATAGTAATCAAATAACCAATCATACACCACATGAATTACAAGGTGCGAGAAAATTCCTTAATTTTATTCATTGCGCAAAGAAATCTAATCACATAAATTCAATCATACATCAAATTTAATTTAAGGTGCAAGGGTATCATCAATTTAATTCATTACGCAAAGAGATATCATCACTTAAAAGATCATACATCAACTCAATAATGATGTAAGAGTAAAGTTTACTACAACATAAGTCAAGTAAATGTCGCCAATACCACCTGAAGTGCAATCCAACAATAGTGCGACTAAAATATACATACATTAATACTATTAAATGTCGCAAACCAATGAACAAGTACCATAAGCATCTAGCATTTTCATAATTAGGATTTTATGATTCCTTCCATGACAATACCACATAAATTCTTACTAAAAACACCAATGCAAGATTATATATATACATTATTAGGTTCCAATTTGTCATTTGTTTTATCTATTGCACTCGGTTGCAAGGACATTTACCCAAAGTGAGTGGGAATATTTAATAAATTTAAATTTGGTTTTGTTTGCGCTATGAGTCAGAAAAAATGCAGAGGCAATCCGCCATGGGAGGAAAAAAGAAAACACAGTCCAGGTGGTCATTAAAGCGCGAGGATAAATCTCTGGGCCAATCTCCATTGGGGAGAAGGAAAATGTTGTTCTTATGGTCATTAAAGAGTAAAGATAAATCTCTCAGAGAATTATTTATAAATTTGCTCACCAAAAGAAAATCACAGAGGAAAGTTATTCTATAAAATCAATGAGGGAACTAATCTCAGATGACACACCTTGTTATAATTCATTGAGGGAAAGATAAATCACAGATGATACACATTAATATAAATTAGCTGAGGGAAAAGATAAATCTTAGATGATACACATCAATATAAATTCGTTGAGGGAAAAGAAAAATCTTGGATGATACACATCATTTTAAATTCGCTCAAGGAAAAGAAAAATCTCGAATGATACACATCATTTTAAATTCACTGAGGGAAAAGACAAATATCATATGATACACATTGTTTAAATTCGCTTAGGGAAAGGAAAAATATCGGATGATACACATCATTTTAAATTCACTAAGGGAAAAGAAAAATCTCAGATGATACACATTAATATAAATTCACCAAGGGAAAGAAAAATCTCGAATGATACACATCATTTTAATTTCGCTAAGGGAAAAGAAAAATCTAAGATGATACACATTAATATGAATTTGTTGAGGGAAAAGAAAAATATTGGATGATACACATAATTTTAAATCCGTTGAGGGAAAATAAAAATCTCAGATGATACACATTGTTTAAATTCGTTGAGGGAAAGGAAAAATCTCATATGATACACATCATTTTAAATTCGCTGAGGAAAAAGAAAAATCTCAGATGATATACACTGTTTAAATTCGTTGAGGGAAAGGAAAATATCAGATGATACACATGGTGAACGCAAAGCGTTCCCCTCAGGAACACGGGCATCTTTACTCACAAAAAATCACAGAGGAATATAAGGTAAGGCAAAGTGGTTTTCCCCCAACACAGGGTATTTTTAAATGAAAAATCACAGAGTTTACAAGGTAAACACAAAGTGGTTTTCCCCCAACACACACGGTATTTTTAAATTGTAAAATTCGCAGAGTTTACAAGGTAGACGCAAGGTGGTTTTCCCCCAACACACAAGATGTTTTTAGATGCAAAAATCGCAGATTTTATGAGGTAAACACAAGGTGGTTTTTCCCCAACACACTAGGTATTTTTAAATTCAAAATCACAGAGATGTGATGTAAAATTTTCTAAGCAAGTGAATGAAGTCACAGAGCCTTTGACTCCAAAAAAAACGCAAAGATATGATGAAAAGTTTGGTGGAAAAATGAATGAAGGAGAAGGGTTTATAATCTTCCCATCAACGCAGAGATTACCAAGGAAAAAAAAACACAGACTAGATTTAAGAAAAAAGTCAGAAAACTAAAGATGAAAGGAGTTGGGCGAATTGTGCAAAAAGAAAAACGCATAGGTGAAGAATATGTAAAAACGAGGATCAACTTCTTCCTCCAAATTGTTCTCGCTAACCAGTCTAACTAAAGGTATGACAAAGAACGAATAATATTCAAGCATCCAAAAGTAAGACAATTTTTAATCACGACAAGAGGGCTTTAGATCTACAAAAAATCTTAAATAAAATTTCGACACACATTCCATAATATTCATATTTTTCTCAGCATCGATTAAGATCAATATGCATAAAACCTTTAAAATATCAATACAAGATGGAGTACTGTAACCAATAAATCTGGCATTGATGAGGATTGATATTGTTGAGAAACTCGACTCGAACTTCCGCCTCACTCTTTAGCTTTCCGATACAAGGACTTCACCTGTATCTCCCAACCAATGCTAGGGGTACTCTTCTTCCCCCTTACCCCCCCAAGCCACAAAGGGGCCACGCAAAAACAAAACCAGAATCCTCTAGCTCCCAGTTCGCCTTGCACTGTAGAGCCACCACTCTCTCTCAAGATAGGCATCCCAACTCTCACAAGTAAAACCCGTCAAAATTTCTGCAGCATAACCTTACTCATAACCAGTGATGATCCATTACTCATCTCAGCCATGTGTTTTATAGATTTTCCTTAGTGACACCTTGCCATTTGCACATTTAATTCTTCTTTTTAAATAATTAATTAGGAATTATCCCCCCATAGACTTGTCACCCTTTCCCTTAGTTGCAAAAATAAATCCACAATTTATTTTAATTAAAAGTCAAATTTCCTCACTTCGACAAAGACCTTAATTTTATCATGCAAATGGACATTGGAGACAAGCACGATTGCATCTAATTGGACAATGCTACACCTCAGTTATCCCCCTTCCACGTGACCGCATTCTGGGAAAGCCTTGTGAATGTTCCACCGTCTTCTATTTTCCCTCTCGAAGTATCTATCAGCCTCTACATATGAGTCCAATGAATCGGAAATTGTGGAGTTCAGTGAATCAAAAATTGTGAGTTGAATTTGCTTGATCGACTTCTCCACGCCTTTGTAATTGCCTGTAATCCATCATGTTATTTTCGGTGGTAAGTCTACAATGCATTGTTTTGCATTCTTGTCTGTAGGGTTAACATTCTTTGGTTGTAGGGTTTAAGCTTTTGTTGGAGAGGTTTTAGTGGCAATTAGAATGAGGGTTTGAATAACTTTCTTGCAATTTTCTATGAAATTTAGTATTTCACATTGAGTTTTGACCGATGGAGATCTATTGGATCACGTTGTCCCCATGAGTTCGCTATTGCACTTCCCGAAAGAGCTGGAGAGAGTAATAATTTTCTCCACCTGGTCATATGACTAGCATGAGGAGAATAATCCAGTCAACTAAATTTGTTTATATTTTAAAAAATATTTTAATAGATTATAAATGCTTAGTGTATGCAATATTTAGGAACATGTGTTTCCTTTTAAGAGGTCATAAGTTTAAATCTAGAAGAAAATTGGGTGAATAGGATATATATATATATGGATAGTCTTTACTAATCAAACTTTACGAATCAAATTGCTTCAATAATAGATTATTATTATTATTAACTTAATTCTATTTTATTTATTTTATATATTTCTTAAAAATAACTTTCACTTAACTAAATGGTTTACACTTCTAAAATATTTTATACCCTTTTAATTATTTTCTATATATATTTATTTATTTCAATCAACTAAACTCAAATAATTTTGTAATTGATAACTCTAAAAGATAGAGTTTAGGGTAAGTATTATGTCTTTCTAAAACAAAGCATGGAGCCTGCTGCTGTGGATATCAAAGAAACGCCCAAGGAGCAACTGCTCTACACTGCCGAACATAGTCCGACATCCAGGTAAGTGGGGAAAATAAATCCAATGAGCAGGAAAATAAAACACTGCGGATGGTGGCATCAGCGTTTCAAATAATCAATTATTTTTTTTTATTTAATTATATATATTTATTTCACTGGCGAATGTATTTATTGCCCCGGCAGCCTGCTGCTCTGTAATAAGGGGTTGGTTTTGGCGTAGGCTAAGGTCCAAACGAAATGGACCTTTGCCGGCCGTCGTTTTACGGCGTACGACTCCCGTCGCCGATCACCTCCGCCCTCTGGCCGGCTACCCGTCCATACGCCCCATCCCCTCTACCACCTCCGCCCATCAACCACCATCCATACATCATCCACATCCAAAGTCCGCCATCAATTCACCACCAACCATATTCGCGCTAATTCATTTATCGTTTGAGGAAGCCTTGCGCTTCAGACTGCGCAGCAGGGCTTCATTTTCGCGCTAATTCATTTATCGTTTGAGGAAGCCTTACGCTTCAGACTGCGCAGCAGGGCTTCGATATAGCCATTTTTGAAAAGGGGCAGAGCGTGTTCATTGTGGGAGGAGCAGGTGGAGTGGGCAGCCTGGACCTTAGCCTACGCCAATGAATTGTATATGCCAGTTGGTCGATCGATTTGAAGGGCGCTGAAAGTCCGATTGCCTGTGTAAATTTCAGTGGTGAGGAGTTCGATCTTCTTGAGAAATTTAGTATCTGAAGGACAATATTTTCATGGGAAGGAAAAATATTTATCTTTGGCTTTTGTAGAGGGCGCTGATCCAATTATGATCTTCACTGCAATAGTTTGTACAAATTGAAATTGGATTCACTGCAATAGTTTGTACAAATTGAAATTGGATTTCTGATGCCATCTAGAATCACCCGGATAAATTGTTTTTAAGCTTCATGCGTAATGGTATATGGAAGGCCGAGAGACCTTCATTGTATTTGTTGATGTAATATATCGTCTGAGGAATTTTAATTAGCTCATGATTGACATAGAGGTTAAATTTCACACGCTGATTTCTGTAGTTGGTTCTGATTTAGTTCAGATGTTGTTTGCATACTTTTAGCTAATCCAGCAAATTAACCTGATTTCTTTCGCTATAGCTTTTCGATGATGTTTGCTAACTTTAACTAATCGAACAAAATAGCCTGATTTGTTATAACAGATGGCCCTCCCCGCATATATATAACATCCAGCCATTAATCCAGTGCCGTGGGATGTTTATTGCTTGACTCAAAATAGGTGCCTGTCTAAATGGAATATGCTGTATAGAGTTCAAAATAGGTGTCTGTCTAAAAGGAATATGCTGTATAGAGTGGCATCTTCAATCGATTAATAAATCCATATACAGTGTGCTAAAACCTGTAGGAAGCCATCGAGCCTATTGCTATTTCTTAGGAAAACGTTGACCAACCATCTTGAATATTGGATATTGCTTATTGATCTGATATTGCCTGATCTGATAACAAAGTAATGTCTACGGAACTGGTGTTGTGGGATGCTTATTGCTACTGCGTCTTTTAAATAAGGCGGCAATCCTTAGAGCAAATTGAAGAACTTTTTATCTCTCTGGCGAAACAGGTATCCGAGGAAGCAATCTATCAGTTTTGTGGTGGAATTCTCAAACTTATTTCAGCAAAAAAATAGTTGATCAGGGTAGATCGCATGTAATCACAAGTCTTGATGGTATCTCAGGTCGCATTGTCGTCACCGTATGGATACCATTCCATCATTCTATGGCTGGCTGTCTAAGAGCCAAAACAGTGGTGAATTTGTTTCCATAATTACTAATATGTATCAAAAGATCAATATACATTTATGCCGACTGTAAACGGGTCTGGAAGGTAGATCCACTATCTCCACCATCAAGCCCTGCAAAGGACAAATTATTGAATCCTTCAAATAAGAAGGATTATTTCCTTGCTTCTTTCTGAAGGTTGTGTTGCTCAAAGGTCAAAATCATGGGTCTTTCCTTCTCTGCTCGAATGTCAAAACTGAGGGTCTTGTATCTTGAAGATCTTGAATCTTACTATTTTGCCCCAATAGTTGATCTGGTATCTTTTCAACTTTTTCAATGCTTCAGAGTCCATCACTTAACAGGGACAATCTCCGTTCGCACTAATACCACTCACAAACTCACCATTAAACCTGTACAAGCAGAGTCCATCACTTAACAGGGACAATCTCCGTTCGCACTAATACCACTCACAAACTCACCACTAAACCTGTACAAGCGTTTGCAAGCTCATGACACAAAAAAACAAACAAATTATATGCACAACAGACCAAGGAAAAGCCCTTCAAATTTTGGGAATATGAAGTGAATAGTCATTCTCTTCGTGTAACCACATTAAACACTCTTGGGAAATTGAATCAACTAGTTCAAGTCGTTCTCTCTCAATCTGCTGTTATGTGATTTCTGCTATGATGCATGCAAATTATGATACCATAGCATGCCCTCCAATGGGAATATTTTCAACTGCCAGGGCTTTTCATGTCATTATCATCATTAATGAGCATGTCACTGACCCCTTAGCATCAAATGTTATGCATCAGATGTTATACTGGTTTCCCAGTGACATCAATTGAATCTTATGCCATTCTATGGTCAACGACATATGGCTTGTATCATGTTTACTTATGTGCAACATTTGGTCATCATATGATATATCATAAAGGTATATGAAACTAATACGAATTCAGAGTTTTTCATGTGCAACTTTGCTATCAAATCCCCGGTCCCAAATTTGACCAACTACCAAGTATAGGAAACTTACCCTGAATATGGATATGCATATATACAATGCACATTTTTTTCCCAAAGAAAAAATCGTATGTTCCTATTTCAAGTAGAAATGCAAAATACATTTTATATTGCCTCTAGGGCTTAACCAAAAATGCTTGTATTGAGCATGCCTAGAAAGAGCTACAATGCAAAGTTGAAACATTACCTGGTCCCACACATAAAGTCCAATAAATAATAGTCCTTAAAATGCATCAAGCAGTTTTCCTTATCAATCCTAAAGACTTCAACAAAAAAGGAACTATGTCCTACTTCTAGGATTTTATGAGATGTTCAGAATAAAGACAACACCAATGTACTTATGGACTTACAACCAGTCAAAAAACCTGATCAACATAGCACATGAAATCAATCAAAGAAAGATCTTGTTACAGGTGGGAGCCTTGATCCATCTTTCACTTCTGTAATGTT
>JASDQU010374831.1:66782-77985 GCA_032191745.1 Picea mariana | reverse complement strand
TGTTTACTTATGTGCAACATTTGGTCATCATATGATATATCATAAAGGTATATGAAACTAATACGAATTCAGAGTTTTTCATGTGCAACTTTGCTATCAAATCCCCGGTCCCAAATTTGACCAACTACCAAGTATAGGAAACTTACCCTGAATATGGATATGCATATATACAATGCACATTTTTTTCCCAAAGAAAAAATCGTATGTTCCTATTTCAAGTAGAAATGCAAAATACATTTTATATTGCCTCTAGGGCTTAACCAAAAATGCTTGTATTGAGCATGCCTAGAAAGAGCTACAATGCAAAGTTGAAACATTACCTGGTCCCACACATAAAGTCCAATAAATAATAGTCCTTAAAATGCATCAAGCAGTTTTCCTTATCAATCCTAAAGACTTCAACAAAAAAGGAACTATGTCCTACTTCTAGGATTTTATGAGATGTTCAGAATAAAGACAACACCAATGTACTTATGGACTTACAACCAGTCAAAAAACCTGATCAACATAGCACATGAAATCAATCAAAGAAAGATCTTGTTACAGGTGGGAGCCTTGATCCATCTTTCACTTCTGTAATGTTAATGGTACCAACAATCATCTCCAACCCTTGTTTGGACAGTGAATCCGCCTGGCAGTTTAGTTCTCTATATACATGTGTGTACGTAACATCTGTGAACTTCCCCACCATCTCCATAATTGGTGTATAAACAGGTTCCAACAGCAGGGTTTATAATTCTTTGATACCATTCGCCCAGTGAATAACTAGTAGAGAGTCACCAAATATCTGCAAGTTTTGTATACCCTTGTAATAACCCTAGGGTTTCTAGGGGTTTAAGCCAGTTGGTAAACCAGTGAATTGTGTCATTTCCCACATAAGGGTTTACCATAAACAGAAAGCAATAACATACACTAGTTTATAAATAATGCCAGTACTGGTTCCCAATTATTGCACAGTAACATCAGCAGGAAAGATACCATATAATGCACTAATTTCAGAAGTAAACAGTGACCATAAACCAGCAGTACAATATCCAATATTAGCAGCAAAAAACTGTATCCAATTTAGTTAATAAGTACCAACAGTAGATAGTATCAAACAGTATTCACAACAACAGGGAACCCTCAAGGGGTTGTTGTCCCAAGATTAACTGAATGCTGCGTTTAAATGCCGACGTCCCCAAGAAGTATCTACACTATACTAAATAACCAATAAAGAAGTTTAACTAGTGCTTCTATAACAACTACTCCTCCACCACAACAAATCCTAGACTAACAATAAACCTGAAACAATGTGATTGCTTGGTGTATGTTGTTCTTGTACCTCCCAGCTGTCAACTAGGACTTGATCCCCTCTTGTGAACCTTGACGTTGCCCCTGCCGGCTCCTTTGGCCTGTACAGTAGGGTCTGAACCCTCCATGAAGGCACCTTGTCAACTGAGCTAGGGACTCAGCCCCTCTGCTCAGCCCTCTCCACTACTGCGGCAACTCCAAATCAGTGGTAAGACCAATGAATCCATTCAAACAGCTTCTTAGGCTCATCAGCAGAGTTCGACCTCCTTGAGATAGTCTTTCCAGTGATCCTCTTCAGTAGAGAAGCCTCCATGGATGTATGCTTGATACTAGGGAAAAAAGGTGTTAAGCTAGGGTGAGGCCTTAGCCCACCGAAACCCAACCAGACTCAAGGGTTGAACAACCCTTTTTATGTCTGAGGTAGTCGCCTCCCAAACCGAAACATAGATCTCCTCAATCCAAAAGCGTGTCTCAAAATGAGCCTCACATCTTTTTAAATAGTCTCCCTTAACTTGACGTCCTCCTTTGTGGTTTACTTGCTTCTTAAGTTAGGTTGTTTTCCTTCACTTAAGCCCCAAAGATACCTCTAAGAGCAAGCCATTGCTCCATGAAGGACCTTAGGACCCCTCGGCTCCCTTATCCTTGGGGACTATGGCCTATGGGGATCCCCCTAAGCCAATGCATCCCTCCAACGATGCGGTTCAAAGGGGAGGGGACATGACAGTCCCCCCTCCCTGAGATTGCTTGTCCTCAAGCAATTGCAAACCAAGATGCTGCAAAATGTGCTCTCTCTCCCATGTGGCATCCTCTGTCGACCAATCTCTCCACTTAACGTGGTACTCCCTGACCATTCTGCTCCTCAGTCTCCTCTCTCGGACACCCACAATCTCCTCGGTAGTAAACAACATTTGTTCCCTCTCATCTAGTGGCGGTAACTCAATGGGGTAGTGACTTGTGGTTCCCATGCCCTCTGGAAGCAAGATGCATGGTAAATACTACGTCCCTGGCTACCTACTGTCAACTCTAGCTTGTAAGCTACGTCTGCAGCTCTATGAATCACCTTAGAGGGACCAAAGAGGTGTGGCCTCATCCTCTCATTTCCACCTCTCCTCCATGGAGATGGTCTTAGTGGTTGCACCCTCAAGTACACCACATCTTCGATCCCAAATCTATGCTCCAACCTGTACCTGTCTACACACATGCTCTGTCGATCCTGGTTGGTCTGTAAGCTATCATGAGTGGTATCGCTGCAATGCTCGCCCAAAAGTAACCATTCAATCCATGACCTCACGTAGTCATGCAAATGCCTCTCAGTTCGTTAGTCCACCACCATCGCTTGATCAACTGTCTGAAGGTAATCACTAATGTTGGGAGTCAATCCTGCGCTTGCTTATCTGATCAACCACTGCCAAGGATGTATCTCTATTATTCATGCTTCCCCATACTCCCATGTGATCACTGGAAAGTGCGTGAGCTCTGCTGGCTGGTCAACCAATATGCTTTGCACCCTCCGTGAATATGTGATGCAATCTGTCCACTCGCTTCCCCATCCTTGTCCTAGAATGGGCAAGGGTTGTATCAACTCATCTTGAAGAGTGTGCCCTGACCTTCTCTGCCGCCAAATCATACATGCCTCCATATGTCTTGACACTGTGTTCGTGAAGTCCCTTTGTGCGAAACTCTCTCGGACCTACTCGTAAGTGGTGGAGTCACCTGGGTCCCAAACTACCCGGTATGATGCGAAGTACCCTCCAACCATAACACTGATCTTCCCGGTGCTCACAAAAGAACCTATCAAACTATCTCTGATGAGCCAAGCGATCATGAACTGTCGAGGCATGACCAACTCCTCAGAAGACTGCTTCTCCAAGTAGCCAATCATATGCACCCCAAGGGTAAACTCTAGAGAACGTTGGTTGGCCATCCCATCTATGTCATCTACCGAGCTACCAACAACTATAATCCTAGGATCCCATGCCCTCTCCTGGAACTCCCTACGGTGGATCATACTCAACCAAACCATCTAAGTGAAATCAACACCTATCAATTCGTGGCTAAATGCGAGTTTGGGTATCATGAGGTAAAATCAAAACTCCACAACTCCTCTTACCTCATCCCCACCATGATGCAGAACAATCACTACCTCTGCTCTGTCGGTCGTCAATCTTTTCCGAAGCAATCCATCATTTGGATGAATGCCAGGTCCCACCATTGCATTGGAAGTCCACTACTCCCAATGCCTGCTGCTGAAAATGATGTGCACCGCCCCAATGGAGTTTGGGACTCCCCCTGTGCATCCTGCATCCTGATCACCAAGTCCCAATGGATGGGCTCTGTTGTTGCTACGAGGCTACCTGTCTCACCCAACTAACTCTGATGGCGAGGACAACAATCATTCCTCTCAACCATCCAAGCTGTACCCAATTGATAAAGGATCTTTTTCTCAATTGTATTCATAGTATATAAACTTCTATATATTGAATAGATCATTATACCAAAGGGTATACTCAAGAAACCTAAATCAGTGTTACAAACTAAGATTGAGCAAAAAACTTGGCAAGGTCGAAGAGTAAGAGTTTGACTTGATCTTGGGAAAAAATCGGATAATACAAATATTGAAAAGAGAAAAACTTGGCAAGCCCGTAACAATGCATCTCCTATTATCCCTCGTAAGTTGGATTGAGTGAGAAGATTTATTTGTTTAGGATTTTTTTTGTACCCATCCTCATTTTTGACTTGTAGTGTTATGATGATTATAGATGTGCAACATTCTGTAGTTGATAATTAGTAAACTGAAACCCGTAGAGCAATAAAAGATGATAATTATCTTTGATAATAAATCATGACCCTCTAACCCTCAACCTTAAGACTTATAAACATTTATCTTCTATTTTAGATATGAACACCATGAAAATTACATTAGCGGGACAAAAGATCGGTTATATCATCATGCCAAAGATTCGAGTATGCCAACCGCCCTTCCCTCTATAGGAAAGGAGTAGAAATACCAACATTGGCTCCAATGCTGAGACAATTTGTATATTTTCTTAATACCCTTATCCTCGCAGGAATCTGCAATGCTAAATCTGATTTGAAAACTTTGGTTTCCCCAAATACATTTCAAAAACTTAAGGCTAAAAAACGTTATAGACATAGAGAGAGACCTTATAATCCAATGGGACAGGTATACGTTGTAAGATGACCACTACTGACTAGAGTAGGTAGAAAATGCATTGACAGAGAATCCCAATGAAATGTAGCTTCAATACTGAAAATTTCAAAACTTTATGCTAGAACACACAATAGAGAGAAAACCTTGTAACTCAATAAGACAATTATACATTATAAGATTGATAATTACTCCCAACTAGAGTCGGTAAAAATGCTTACATTTTCAAAAGATGAAAGCTAAAACATGTGATAGAGAGAAGACCTTATAACCCAATTAGACATGTATACGTTGTAACATGACCACTACTAACTAGAGTAAGTAGAAAATATATGTCCATAAAGATACATGTTGTTGTTAACAAATAATTCAACAAGAAGCAGGGGAAGCCATGAGATAAACATAAGTGCAAAAACATTGTTCACACTTCCATCAAAATCGCTTTGATTGTAAGCTAAAATAAAATAATGATGATGATGCAATTATTTCATGGTCCACTAAGGCCATCTCTCAAGACATCTAAGGACAAATGAAGGAAACTCAATATTGAATGTTGTCCAGAAGAAGAGTTGGGGGAGAATCCAAAATGTCCACTAAGTTGTTGTATGAAAGGGGTCAAACATTGTTTAATCTTGGATGGTCATTCTATATTTTTTTCATCATTTTGGGTACTTTTTGGTGTATAAATTCGGTGTCTTGGGGCCTTAAAACTTTCAAAGTTTGTTTTGGGCATTATGAAAGTATTTGGGGTTAAAAATTCACAATTCTAGTTCACGACCCCTCAATGCTATTCTACTTGTCAAAGATTTCTAGTGGTCCAAATAGCACCTAAATTGTTGTTTGTATGAGGGAGTTATGCATTTGGAAATTTGAACTATTATTTTACCATTGTAATCTCAAGAGGATCTGACAAGCAAAAAAGGAATTGAAATTCGATGGTGTTTCCTATTTTTCCACTCAGTATTCTTGCAAACACTTCTTTTGTGTAAAAATATTTGATATGCCACTGTACATTTTTATTAACGGGTGGCCACATGGTTTTTAGGTATCCATTCAAAATGGGTAGACAAAAGAAATGGAAGATTGTAATGGGCCTTGAGGTCCAAGACCCAAAAGACAAGTCAACGTTTTCTAGCAAAGATTTAACATGGACTGAAGTATATAGACCAGACAATCCTTTATTTGATCGTGTTGCACGAATCCCTTTAGGTAGAGTTCCTGATTTAATTAGAGGGGAGGAAAGTAATCCTAATGCTCCTTGTACTTTTTTACCGACAATAAAAAAAAACCCAGCACAAAGGGATAATGCTCACAAGCAATATAAGCTGTAAGTATATCACAGTCACATGGTTCTTGCATTTCTAACTGAGTTTTTGTTTTAGTTGGTGCATGCATATTATGCCTTGGTATCTATATGATCATAAATGGTTATTCATGAATGGATATACATGATTTTTTGATAAGGTGTTGTAGTTTGTAGTGCAGTTACTCATGTTCATATGGCCCGGCAGATAAAAGAGGAAAGCATTCAAATACATGCAGGGGCTCATTTGTAAAGAAGAGGGGATGTCAATGTCACTTTATTGTGAATGTAAAGAATAAAGACCCTGAAATAGAAATACTTACATACAACACATACGAGCATGAAGATGAGGAAGGATGGCCTTGTCATGGTCGGCATGACAAGTCTGGGGAGGCTAGGTCCTTACGTAAACCTAGGCTTTCAAGAGAAATTGTCTCTTTTGTAGAAAATTGTTTTTTTATGGAAGTGCCAATTGATGTTGTATATGAAAACCACATTCAACGACATCTTGACATGGATGCGGACGATCGTGGTAGAGATTTTTTCTTAACTAGAAAATATGTTGCAAATATTTATAACCGCTTGATGAAAGGAAAATATCAACTTGACAAGAAAGATGAAATGAGTGTTAACCTATGGTATCAGAAACAACTAGATGAGTTTTTCTTTTTTCAAAAGCCCGGTGGTCCAAATGTTCCTTTTATAATTGGTATTCAAACTAGATGGATGTTGGATCGAATGGTGAAACTATCTCATGATAGTTTAATAGGAATGGATTCAACTTTCAATACCAATAAATATGGGGTAAGTTGAATTTGAAAGATTGAATGATTGTTTGGGTTGTTACTCATTGTGATTGATAGCTTAAACTTTGACTTTGAGTTTTATTGAATATCGCAGTATCAATTGTACACACTTGTGGTCTTTGACGACCAACAAAGTGGGGTACTAGTTGCATGGGTCGTGACATCTCGGAATACATCATTTGATATTGTGACATGGTTGAAGCCACTAATGAATAGGTGTTATCAATTTCTCACCGAATGGAAAGTCAATGCATTCATGGTTGATGATGCATTGGTAGAAATCGATGCTTTGAGGTAACTTTCATTTGATTTTTTTGTGACATGTATTTATCTTGTAAGATTATCTCACGTAAATGCATTGAATCCTATAGGAGGGCCACACAGTGTCGAGTGATATTGTGTATTTGGCACATATGGAGGGCATGGAAAAAAAATATTTATAGGTTGGCCTCTACTTCAGATCAAGCAAATGTTATGCTCGTCAGGTTAAGTTATATTGTGAACTCTTGCCCCAATGTTGAATCAGTGGTCGAGCATGTGGATAATTTTTTCACTGATTTTGCAAATGAGAAAAAGTTCTCGGATTATTTTCATAGCACTTGGGTTACAGGTAATAAGCTTTGTAAGTTCACATACTCCACTCCCTTGTTTTTGTTTTTTCTCTTCCATAAATATTCTCTTTTCACTAACTTAGTTATTTCAATTAGGGATGTGGGTTAAAGGTTGTCATAATTTCCGTCATGCAAATCAAGAGACAAATAATTCTGTGGAGGCATACCATAGCTTATTGAAGTCTAAATTTCTATCTGATCGAAGAAAGAAATGTGCTCGTAGAATGGATTGGTTGCTATATATGTTGTTGATACATGTAGAGCCATATTCTAGATTCAAAGACATTTTGAAAAAAGAAGGATATTTGAATAACCACAAGAAGGAGAAGTTGTTTGAATCCTCAATGGAGAAAGCTAGAAGAATTCTAGATGATGATTGTTGGCCCCATGAAAGCATCTCCCATGCATACTGGGTGAGGAGTCAAACCGATCATGACAAAAAATACCTTGTGACCTGGTATCGCGAGAATTTTATGGTGTGTGAATGTCCATGGTCTATTCGTGGCAACATCTACAAGCATACCATAAAGGTGGAGTGGTTGTACTTCCTGTCAAAGGGTTCAGAGCCATCATTGGATCAGAATGCAGAGCCTAATATATTTGATGATGCAACACCTAATGCATTCAACGATCCTCTCGAAATAATTATGGAGACATCAATGATTGATGCAAATGTTGACATGACTCTTGTGGCCATTGGAAGTCTTGATCAAGATGATGAAGCGCTTCGATTGGCTAGGGATGAATTGTTGGGATACCTAGATGTGCTTCGAAATAGTCCTCCCGCTACTTTAACGAACACCCGAGAGATGGTGGACTTGATTAAAAGGATGTTGGATGAGGCCAATAATCGACACATATTGGATTTTAATTTCACACTTGGGCTGAGTGCTTTTGAATCATCTCTCAAGCGAAAGAAGAGTTTCCTCAGCCCTACAAATAAAAGGAGAAGAGGAAAAAGAAATGGAGTTTTAGAAATTGATTTAAATGTCCATCCCTCTGAATATGAACCATTCCAGTTTGAATCTGCCAACAAACGGGGACATCCTCACTCAAACAATGCATCTCCTATTGTCCCTGGTAAGTTGCATTGAGTGAGAAGATTTATTTGTTTAGGTTTTTTTGTGTACCCATCCTAATTTTTGACTTGTAGTGTTATGATGATTATAGATGTGCAACATTCTGCAGTTGTGTCTTCAACCCGAGAATGTAGACAGATACGATGCCATTCTAGTTCTCCTACTATGCCAGGTGTATTTGATGTAACCAAAGTTTGGATACTTTAATGTAATTTATTTGATGCTATGATGGAATTTGACCAAAATTGCATCATTATATTACATATGCAAGAACTTCTCATGTTGATCTTCCTCCTCTACAACATGTTGGGCCAATGGGCAACTCTCAAGTTGTTAATATGAAAGGTTTGACATATAGGATGTGTTCATATCTTTGTAATATTGGTTGTCATAAATTTGTTCTCAATTTTATTTTTATTACTATAATGGATGTTGTTAACCTAATGTAATGATGTTGACTATATATATTCTAGGTAATTGTAGAAGGCAAATACTTTTTGGTGTTGAATTTTGAAGAAAAGGCTTTGCAATTGTTTTATTTTGAGGTAAGGTTGCATAGTTTGAAGAAACCTATTCCCTTACAGTTTAAATTACATTAGCACCATAGAGTGCTAGTCTTACACCTGTATTCCTTTATGATATTGATGCCTTGAAAACATGCTTGCAAAGGTCATAACATTGTTTAAACATTAGAAGATCAGCATTGTTTAATCATCATGTGAGTCCTTCCCAAAAGTGCTTTAATAGTTTGTTGAGGGCTATCTGATTTGAAAAACTTGGTATTTTGAGTCTTTGCTCATTCGGTTAAGGAATTAAATCATTGGTAGATTTATTATTTTTATTTTTTGGAAAGTTACTTCAAGAAACATACCCTAAAGTATTAGTAAACATTAATGCACACAAATTTACAACAAAAGGTCCCATGTTTCCATTCTATAGCAAGGGGCTTAAGCAGTAGCAGCTATTGCTTCTGTGCACTCCCTTAACTATCTTTTTATTTTAAATTGTAAAATTGCTTTGTCTACCAATACTGAATTAACTATTACTGTAACAAAAAAGACAATTTGAAGCATTTTTGTCTCTCTAATATTGATAATGTTGTCTTCAAATAAGTTTTATAGTAAAGACTCTGCCTTTAATGGAATTTTTGTTTATGATGGTGATGTATCTGAAAACTGCCTTTTCTATAATTTTGCTTGTTGCATTTATCACTATTCTGTTATAACTGACGATTTACTAATATTGTTCATATTTTTTCCTTCAGAACTGGATCTTTTGATAGTAGAGGAAATATGTTAGAGGCTATGGAAACTATGGGTCAGTCTTCAAGACCAAGAAGATCACAGAATGCTGCAGTAGGTGCACTTGTAGAGATGCTGAAATCAACACCACCTTTGTGCCCAAATTTTCAATACCCATCAGATTTTTCCCAAAACTCTGCTATGATCTCAAGGAATGACTCTTGGAGATTGACTTATCCAAATCAAACTATTGAAGACTTCAATGCTATGAGCCAGTCGTGCTAAGAATGTGCCTTCCAAACGTCAAAAGTCTAAAGGTTTCTAGTAGGGCTCTTCAAGCCCTTGTTTAATAAAGTTGTTGATGCATTACAAGAGCTTAGAAACTACATAAAAATGAAATACTCTTTATTGTGATAAAGTGGAATTCTATAGGGATCGAGTTGTGCTAAGATCGTGAAAAGTCCAAAGGTTAATGGTTTGTTATTCTAGCATGCCAAGGTTTTATTTTGGTTCAGGTAAAGGGATATAGTGGTAATGACCTGGCTTGCCATTGTACATAATGTATGGTTATCTGATATTGATGATGGCCTGTTTAAACTGATTAAATGAGGCTCTTAGTCCACTGATTTGTAAATATATCAATATCATTCTTGAAACATGACCAGATTTACATATCAATATCATCGCAAAAGTAAAAAATTTGATGCAAATACTATGTTATTCCCTTGCTATGAATCCTCATAAGCGTTATTATATCAAAAAAATACTTTCTAACAGTTTCCCATGGCCAGAGAACAAAACGAACATGCAGAATTATGTTTTTATTTTTTTATATTTACAATTTTATCTCTGTATCAATGTCCTGCCAGCAAATAAGTACAGTGAGAAGTTGAATGTTAATGATTAAGATGTATTATAAATTAGGGTATATGGTTCTTGTGCATTTTCCACATTGGTACTTTCAAGTTCCTTAGCTTCATCCTTTTCCACTTCATAGATAGATATAGCATCTTCCTCTAGTTTTGTTTTAGTTGTTGTTGTATGTGATTGGTCATGCAATTATTTTGAAGGTATCACTGTGTCTTCTTCCCAATCATTTTACTTCCTGTGGACAGTCTCGGGAATTTCATTTGTTGCATTTATTTCTGAAAATGTTTGTGGATCTTCACGTTGTTCTTCTAAAGCTGTCGACAAGGTTGATTGTTGCTCAACATTTTTTCTTTCTTTCCCTTCTGCATTTTCATCAATATTCCTTTCATGTTCCAAACCTGCAGCTTCCCTTGTTGCATTAATGAGATGACGCCCTTTGGAACTACGCCCTATGGAACTATGACCTCTGGAACTACGCCCTCTGGAACTACGCCCTCTGGAACTATGACCTCTGGAACTATGACCTCTAGAACTACACCACTGGAACTATGAATTCTGGAACTACACCCTCTTGAATTACGCCCTCTGGAACTATGACCTCTGGAACTACTCCCTCTGCAACTACGCCCTTTGCAACTACGTCGTTGGAACTACACCCTCTGGAACTACGCCACTGGAACTACGCCCTCTGAAACTACGCCCTCTGAAACTATGACCTCTGGAACTATGCCCTCTGGAACAATACCTCTGGAACTATGCCACTGGAACTATGACCTCTGGAACTACGCCGCTGGAACTACGGAACTATGCCCTTTGGAACTATGACCAGTG
>JASDQU010374831.1:56277-66732 GCA_032191745.1 Picea mariana | reverse complement strand
CTGGAACTACGCCCTCTAGCGCCCTCTAGAACTACACCCTCTGGAACTATGACCTCTGGAACTACGCCCTATGAAACTACGCCACTGGAACTATGCCCTCTGGAACTACACCCTCTGGAACTAGAACTACACCCTCTAGAACTATGCCCTCTGGAACTACGTCGCTGGAACTACACCACTGGAACTACGCCCTCTGGAACTATGCCCTCTGGAACTATGACCTCTGGAACTACGGTACTAGAACTACGCCCTCTAGAACTATGCCCTCTGGAACTACGACCTCTGGAATTACGTCGTTGGAACTACGCTGTTGGAACTACAGAACTATGCCTTCTGGAACTATGCCGCTGGAACTACGCCCTCTGGAACTATGACCACTAGAACTATGCCTCTAGAACTACGCCCTCTAGAACTATGACCTCTGGAACTATGCCCTCTAGAACTACGCTCACTGGAACTACGCCCTCTGGAACTACGCCGCTGGAACTACGCCCTCTAGAACTACGCCCTTTGGAACTATGATCTCTGGGACTACGCCACTGGAACTATGCCCTCTGGAACTACGCCGCTAGAACTACGCCCTCTAGAATTATGACCACTAGAACTAGACCCTCTGGAACTATGCCCTCTGAAACTACGCCACTGGAACTACGCCCTTTGGAACTACGCCCCTGGAACTACGCCCTCTAGAACTATGCCCTCTGGAGCTATGCCCACTAGAGCTACGCCTTCTGGAACTATGACCTCTGGAACTATGTCCTATGGAACTATGCCACTAGAACTACGCCCTCTAGAACTACGCCACTACAACTACACCGCTGGAACTACGCCCTCTAGAACTACGTCACTGGAACTACGCCCTCTGGAACTATGACCGCTAGAACTACGCCACTGGAGCTACGCCCTCTAGTACTACGCCCACTGGAACTATGCCCGCTGGAACTACGCCACTGGAACTACACCCGCAGGAACTACGCCGCTGGAACTACGCCCTCTGGAACTATGACCGCTAGAACTATGCCACTGGAGCTATGCCCTCTGGTACTACGCCCGCTGGAACTATGCCCGCTGGAACTACACCACTAGAACTACACCCGTAGGAACTACGCCGCTGGAACTACGCCCTTTGGAACTATGCCCTTTGGAACTACGTCGCTGGAACTACACCCTCTGGAACTATGACCACTGGAACTATGCCACTGGAACTACGCCCTCTGGAACTATGACCTCTGGAACTACACCACTGGAACTATGCCCTCTGGAACTACGCCACTAGAACTACGCCCTCTAGAACTATGACCTCTGGAACTATGCCCTCTGGAACTACGCCCGCTGGAACTACGCCCTCTGGAACTATGACCTCTAGAACTACGACCTCTGGAACTACACCATTGGAACTACGCCCTCTAGAACTATGACCTCTCGAACTATGCCCTCTGCAACTACGCCCTTTGGAACTACGCCCTTTGGAACTACGACCTCTGGAATTACGCCATCTAGAACTACGTCACTGGAACTACGCCCTCTAGAACTACGCCATCTAGAACTACGCCGCTGGAACTACGCCCTCTGTAACTATGGTCGTTGGAACTACGCCACTGGAACTACGCCCTCTGGAACTACTCCCTCTGGAACTACACCCTCAGGAACTACGCCCGTTGGAGCTACGCCCTATGGAACTATGACCTCTGGAACTACGCCCTCTGGAACTATGCCACTGGAACTACGCCCTCTGGAACTACGCCCTCTATAACATTTAGCATAAGCTAATGCCCTGTCATTGCGAGGGAATTATTAACCAATCAGGTTAAGATGCCATGATTTCTCATGTCAAGAAGAGAATGCTAAGAGAGGATACAAATAAGTATAGCTACTATGAAAGTAAAATCACAACTAAACTATGAAATGTCAATTCTGAGATGAAATGAGTCTCTATTTTCACTGAGCTATAATCTTCCTATGGATGAATGTTTCACTGTCTAATAGTGAAAAGATGAGACAATATTTTTCTTATTCCACAATTAGTATCAATGTTGATGAAATGGAGAGGCTATACCCCAAAGAAAATCAGAACTTGAACGGTGTTAATAAGAGAAGATTCAGAACTTGAATTCAAAGTGTTAATAAAAGAAAATTGACAATGGGAAAAATTAGACTGGGCAAAACTTTCAAAATCATGTGCTCAAAGATCAGAAATCAGAAGCAATCCAAGATAAGATTAATGAAAACAAAAAACTTGTGATCCAAATGAAGTAGCTTCAAGATATAGTTCCAAACTTGATCTTATTCAATCAAAACTACGACTGCAACTAAGACCAATACCTCACGCACCATAAATCCAAAGAGGGGTCCCCAATTTCTGCTTTAAGTTCTGTAACAAGAGGCAGAAATTTGGGGGAGTTGTTTTTGGCTAACACGACTGGAACTTTGAAATAGCAGAAGGAAGTATCCTAGCATATGCACCTCAACACATAAAAAAAATAGGGAGTTTTGTCTCTCTGTAAACCTGTAACAACAAAGTAAGATGTAATTTGTATTCAGCATTTAATCAGAGATTATATTATTGGGTGTTGTGGAGGGCTTTCTCTACAGAAATTTTCATGTACGTGTATGATTCCCTGAGTTTCTGTGATATGTTTCATCTCTGTTAGTATGTCTAGGTTGTTGATTGCAGTTAATTAATGCCAAACTCTTGCAGAATTGTTCTCTTATTAATGCCTACTCAGAAATCTAAACTTTATGCTCTGTACATTTGGGTTGTTGCTTTTGTTAATTCCCGCTTTGTATATGGTTTTATCCAAAACAGTTCGTAAGAAGTCACTTTCACTAGATTCAATCCACATATGGCATAGTTCCAAATCCCTAGGGGCATAGAGGAACTATGATTTTGAAACTTGGACCTGTGGAACTTATGCTGGCACCAAAATTTCTACTGAATTTTGTCTGAAATTTTTCCCCAAAATAGCCCATTTTGAACAATTTTTATCCTACACCCTAATCCCACACTAATCCATCGAAAGCTTGTTGCACTAAACCATTGAATGCTTGTTGCATTCGAAGCAAAGGAATATTAAAAAACTGCATTATTTTACAGGATTGATATGACAGGAATTGACTCAGCCATCCAGAGTAAGAAATCAATGGGGTGTTTTGTTTCTCTTTTCAGTGTAAATTCAGATCAGTGACATTGCAATAGAGATCACAGGAAAATGTGATCAAGTTGCTTCCTAGTGACAACAATCAATCAATACAACTTCAAACCCAGGGAGAAAGTCACCAGAACTTCATTTTATAGGGAACACCAAAAGACTAATGAGCAGCCTTAGTCAGAGAGGAAATCCGATAAGTTCAGTTTATTCAAGAATTGTTTACAGCATGAACCTTTGAAGAAACCACCACACAGTTAAGAAATATGCCCAATATGTTTCCGCAACATATTGATGCTTGGCTCCCAATTTTTGAGTTAGTTTTCACTGAGTTTCTAGAGACTAAAGAGCAATTTTAATATTCTTTGGAGACATAATCATTTTCTGCAAATTTGAAGGTTGATTTTTTTTATCTCCACCATCCAACATTTTTTGAGTTCAAATCAGTGTTTGAGCATTTTACTCTAGTCTCTAAGGCAAGACATAAGTCCACGGGAGATGCTGGGCTAAGATTCAACCAAATCCTTAATCCAAAAGGCTGACACGATACATCTGAGACGACCTATGATACAATGGAATGTTTTTGAATTGATTTCACAACATTTTCAGCATGATTGAATAAGATAACTAATTGGCGAGTTTTTCCATGTCTTATGTAATTATAATTATGTGTGGAATGGATGCATTATATTTGCTTCATATTTCACTTTATGTACATTTCAATGATAATCATGTGTAGAATGGATGTATTATATTTTCTTCATATTTCACTGTATGTACATTTCCATCTTTTCTTTTTACAGAGGGTACTACAAGTGCAACAACGTAAGGGGTTGCCCAGCAAGAAAGCAAGTGGAATGTTCTTTGGATGATCCATCCATGCTAATTGTGAAATATGAAGAAGAACACAACCATTCTCAGTCCATGTCTGAAAGCACAGGATTGGTGGTGGATCCATGAGGCTTTTTGCAGATTGATTCATGTGAAGGCACAAAAGATTTTAATCCATGGCCATTGTTTGTGTGCAATGGGCCACTTTCTATGGAATGCCTTGAAGAACCTTTATAGGGAAGCAGCCAGCTGATATCGATGCTAAATTTTTTTTCATGGCCTCTAATGAGGTTGTTTTGGCAAAGTTGATCTCGTTTTCATAATGTGATAAAAGAGATCTTTGTGGAGGACTATTTCACTGTCCAAGATATTTAAATTTTGGTTTACATGATGTACAGACTATGGGACTCTTAATCGAATAGAAGAGCATGAAAGAGTTCTCTAATGGGGAAAATTTATATTGACAATACTTCCATTTGGTTGTACATTACTGATGAAATTTCAAATAACCTGGATCATGACTTTGTGTTCTCCGATATGAGTTTTTTGCAGTGTGCACTTACTAAATCTCGTTTGATTTTGCTTAAAGGACAAAGATAGGAGAACTTCTCTCTTTAACTATAGATTTGGGTATCCCTCTCCTTGGCTTCAGCCTTTTCCTCCTTTCTCAACATATCAATTGAAAAATCCCTTCATGCTTTACATGATAATTGAACTGTTTATGTTCAAACACAATATGTTTTATTTGATATGGATAGATGTTTAAGTTTTATTTGCTACCAGTATTCTGTATCCTTCCATAGTGATTGGATTTGCATCTTGTTGTGGGCATTTTGGAAACTCCTATGAGTGTAACCCTTGATAAGATATACATATTTTTCTAGATTTCATTCCAACAAAACTACAAGGTCCTGATAACATATAAAATACATGGAGGGTTTGAAATTGGCTAAAATGATCATGTTTCAGAATTTCTGCTCAATATAAAATAGTGTCTTGCTTTTTACAGGGTTGCAAAATAAGATAACATAACTGTCTCATAAGATAACATAAGATAACAACTATTTGGAGGTATATCCATAGATATAGAATATGCCATGATATATAAAAAGTGTAACAAATTTAGAGCCTAGTGTCTCGAACATCTAAAACAAAGTTACAAACACATAACACCAAAACCATGATATAGAATATGGAGGCCAGTTTAATCATCACAAGTAGTTGTATAGTTTTCTCCTGAAGGTCTGCATCCAAGTCTTTCCATCGTTGTTTTATATCATGTCCCCTACTCCCGTAAAGTTTTCATCTTGTTGCCAGAACAATTTGGTAACGTTATGAACTCATTTCTTTGATGTGTACTTTCTACTACCAATTTCTATGCTCTGTAATGCCCCTGATTCACTGTATAGTCGCCTGCTAATAAACAATGATATGTTTTCCTTCATTCTTTCCAAGTCAGCCCTCCCTACCTTGCCAATTTATTATTGTTTTTTTCTATTTTCACCTAAGATGGTTCTAGACAAATTAGAGAATATTATCAGGCACTTCCTTTGGAATGGCGGTAATGGAGACACTACACAATTCTCCCTAGTCAGTTAGGAGAAAATCTGCAAACCTACAACGTGTAGAGACTTTGACATTAAAAAACATAACTAGCTGAGCAGAGCTCTCAAGGCCAAGATGATTTGGAGGCTGGTAGCTAGCAAAAGATCATTCTAGAAAATATTGCACAAGGAAATTGCCTAAAGCATCATACTATCTTCACTGGATCACACCCGTAGGTCTAAGTTTTCGAAAAGATTGAAGATAGTCAGCCCCTAATAAGGGACCATATTTTGTGCTTCAAATGGATGGAAAGAAAGCAATCTTGTGGTCCCATTCCATCATGGGTCATTCCTCTCTGGCCAGATTCAAAAATTTAAATAACATAAAATGTTGCTTTAGCTGTATGAACTTCACAAAAGTCAGACTTTAGAAAGTCAACACAACTAAACATGGTATTAATGCTTCTATGTAGCCCAAGTGGTTAGCTCAACTGGTTATTGCCAATGTTGTTGGGCATTTGGCTAGTTCTATGCTGGATTGGTTTAGGCGTAGGAACCTCACAAAAGTCAGGCTTTAGAAAGTCGACACAGCTAAACATGGTTAACACTCCTATTTAGCCCAGGTGGTTAGCTCAACTGGTTGTTGCCAATGTTGTTGGGCATTTGGCTAGTTCTGTGCCAGTGGGTGACCAGTTTGAATCCCCATGGTTTAGGCACGTTAGTTTATGCCAATGTATTTACTAGGGATTCCATTCACGAATGTGAGGAAGCATCCCTTACGTTTCCCTGCAAGGTTTTCCTTGGAAATAAAAGGGTAACAATTGTATGTTTAGTCAGACTTGGAACCTCTATGCACCTGGCTAGAATTGCCATCAAATCTTCATTGAGACTATATGTCACTGTTACAGCCTCTAAAAGAAAAGAAACTTCGAATAAATATCTCAAAAGAAGATTACCAAGTCTGTTAGGCTATGGTCTACTGGTTAAGATGGGTGTTGCCATGAAAAAAACCCAGGTCCAAACCTTGCCAGGTATACAACCCTAGAACAATGTGTGCTTTGGACAAGATTGATGGCTACCCACATTGAAATGGAATCACGATAATGCAGAGATAGGCGTTTAGAGATCCTCATGGATAAAAAAAGAAGACTACCTAATTTTAGGGTCAGAGTAATGAAGCAATAAGTTAGACAATGAAAAGAAGGTTACTTGTAACTGGAAAATTTGATGCTCCTAATAAAGACTCACTGGGATACTCCCCTTGGATGTCATCAACAGTTAAAAAGGCCAATTAAGAAAGGTTTCATGATTCATCGACTCATCCAGATATGTTCTATGCCTAGAAGCATATGAGGACTAAATTGACTGCTTCTTCATCTACCCTAGCTTTACCAAACAACTGTGGAGGTTAGTATGTGAAGACTTGGGAGGTAGAAGTAACCCCTTTGTTGAGATTGGTAACTGCAATCAATTGATTTCAGGATGGTAAAAACTTTACCCCTTTAATTTCAAAGGGAAGGCTTTCATAAAAATTGTGTGGATCTGGTTCCTAGCTATGTTCTGTGGTAGGTCTAGATTAGCATAGAAGAATCTTCAAAATCAGAAATAAATCCCACCCATCCTTTGGAATACAAATAAATCCTGGATCAATGAATCAGTGATTGCCAAAGTATAGAAAACTGATGACTATGGAATATCTACAGCACTAAGTAATACTTTGGCTAGACAATCTAAAGCTCTTAAGTTATACTTCACAATCCTTTTCCATGTAGGTCTGGGTTCATCCACCAACAACACTACAGAGCTCAGGGGCCTTATCATAGGCCTGCGAATGGTGTTATCAAAAGTGTTAACGTCTAAAGATACATGTAGTTTTGGTGAGACTCCTGGTTGGTGGTAGACATATTCAGCAGGAAAGAGATTCCAAAGAAATCGAAAATTCAGATTTTGGCAAAAGAATTCATGGTGATCCTCCTTTTATTCAAAAAATTTCCAGTTAGCACATTGAGAGGGGGAGAAATAACAAGGCAGATGAACTTGCAAATTTGGAATCCTCATTGGAAAAAAAAGACACTACTTATTGGAAGAACACCTGCCATAACCTTAACGTGCAAACATAGTGAAATCAATACCTTCCAGTAGACAGTCTTAATGGCCAGTGGAGAAAATAGTTCTACTTGCATGCAAAGCATTGAACTTGTAATTTCTGTTTTCACGTTTACTTCCCATATTCAACACTAGACTATTGTAGACAATCTCTATATTTACATGAAATAAAAGCTAGGCCTAAGGAAATATCAAAGACTCAAATCTTATAAGAGAGCACCTATAGGCTATTTCTATCTGCATATATTGTCCTTTCTGAAGCAGGAAGTCATGGAATGCAAAGGTGATACCTAAAGGAAAAAGAGGCCTTGAAAAACCAAGTGTTAATGCACTTGCAAGGGAACTAAGAAAAGACAAGACAACATAGGTAGAACAAATAAGGATATATAGATAGTACTGACAAATTTGATTTCTTTGAGGACAAAGTTGGCAGGGTCCAGGCTATCTTGGTCTAAATCCAGTTCTAGAAAAACTAAGAGGAAACACCATATTGAGGACCTCCAATCAATGGTGTTCTTTATGTAAGTGTTTACAATCAAAATAGAAACAAAGACAGAAATCATGAAAAAATCCATGATGAATAGCAATGTCAATACACTACCAATCAACTATGTATTGGAGGGGTGATTATGGAACTGATGGGGAGGCAGATACTTAAAAAATGTGAGTCTCTGTTTCTTTTCTTGGTGCTTTCCCAACCTTTTGTTTTCAGTTATTGTACTAAAGTTTTGGCGCTGTAAAAGTTCTTTTCTTTTTATCGATGCCTTGTTTCCCTCTGTAATCAATTAGAGTTCTAAAAGATCTAGAACCTAAGAAATATGCCACTTTGCTTTCAGTTAGAGTCATATGTAATATAACATCATGTTTCTTAAGTCTAGATGATTAGACAGTAAATTTCAATAGGGCAGTGTGCACCCTAAGTGGATATGCACTTCCATGTATGATCTTGTCAATTTTGTTCTTGACAACTTTTTTAATACAATTCCTATTTCAATAAAAACAAAAGAGGTTGCATTCTATGTATTGTTATATATTTCACCATCTGGTGCAGGCATTTGCTAGGATATCGTTTCACAACACAGACAATTTGAAGCAGCAAGTGTAACTACTTGTATATAAATAGTTTGCCTACAATGTTCTGTAACAGGAGAATGCTGCCAAAATGCCCTATGTAGCATCGAGTTTCCAATACAATACAGAAGGGGGAAGGGAACAAATCCTGGGACGACATGAGGGAGGCGCTAATAAAATATAAAAAATATATATAGAAAAAGTAAGGAATTAATATGCCGAACCCGTAAACAATGAAATTGTTAAATACACTAAGTAATAAAATTATAACATAATTAATAATCATATGAAAAACTTCCACATGAAACGTATACCAATACCAATAGCATTCATGATTCCATAAAAGACAAATATTGATATTTTAATTGACAATAAAAATGAGTACCGACATATATAATATAAATCATAATTTTTTAGTTACGGTCTTTTGCTTCAAGGTTATTCAAAAATGTTTGAGCCATATAAGGTTCTTTGCCTCATCGTCATCACTGCCCTCCAATCTAATGTCATCTAGTGACACACCAACCAAGCGTCTCCTTGGATTTAAGGTGCCTTCTTCCTCATCGATTCGTGAAATATCCTCGGGTTCCACATCCATTGTGCTGTAGGTCCTTGTAAATAGTCTGGACTCTGGAGCCTTCCTCGTCTTGAGACGAAGATTGCTATGAAAAAAAATAAGTTTTTCTGCTCTCTTGGAGAGAAGGTTGTTTCTCTTCATAGAGTGGATAAAACTATAATTGGACCAATTCCTCACAGAAAGTGAAGAACTAGCACCCTGAGACAACAAACGCATAGAAAGTTGTTGGATCTCTGGAGCTCCGTCTCCATGCATCCACCACCATACAACAGGTTCCTCTTGTGCCATGCTTCTCCTATGGATATGGATCTATTATAGGTGCATCTCTGCTGAAGGTGAACACAATCTGAGTGACACAGGGTAACTCTAACACTCCCTCTTTGTGAGGAAAGTGTTCTATGCGCATGCACATGTTGTCAATTGGCGATCAAACTGATCCCCTACAGTTTAGATTGTATGAACTTAATTAGTCTAGAAATGGAGAAAATATTAAGAGAGTACGAGCCGGTTTTGGCTAAGCCTTTCGAAGTACCTGAGGTAATTGTGCATGGATTCTTCCTAGAGGAGAAACCTGTCAAGGTCGAGTTTTCTCTCAAGGATCGAACGGGCAGAGAGAGAACGTGCTGCTGGCCAGGTCAAGCCATAGATGACCACCATTTTCCCTTCTCTGAGCTTGCAAGCCAAGTCGCTCCCTCGACATCTCAAACTTCTCGTAAATCACCTTCATAATATGCAGACACTGTCTTCGATATTAGTGATCAATGGAAGCACACACTAACCGTGTACAGGTGTTATAAACAACCCGAATTCTACGACTTAAGAAAGCATCTCACGAAATGTAATGCAACTGTCTATTTGTCTTTGTTCGACCTTTCGGATCCGATGGAGGGATGTTCAATGGAGCACGAACTTGTTGAGGTGGGAAGAAATTTTTCATGCGCAAAAATAAAATGTTGGATATTTGCGGTAAATAAAATCTATATGTCGTGAATTTTTCATGCGCAAAAATAAAATCTATATGCAGTGATTTAAATGTTGGATATTTGTGGAAAAAATACTAAAGAAATTTTTCATGCGCAAAAATAAAATGTTGGATATTTGCGGTAAATAAAATTTCATGCGCAAAAATAAAATCTATATGCAGTGATATAAATGTTGGATATTTGCGGCAAAAATACTA
>JASDQU010374831.1:25050-43995 GCA_032191745.1 Picea mariana | reverse complement strand
TTTGTAACATGCCAATAAAATCACAATCCGCCATTTTCAACGCATGCAGCCATGTCTCCCCATGTTGGGTAGCCAGAGGTTCCAACCCGAGGTCTATCTCTTTCATTTCAATCTTATTGGATGAATGGAAATTTTTACGTATTTTCCAGGCTTTAAGAGGTATTTCCATTCAAGCGGCTATAATTGTGATTTTCTGGGACAGTAATCATCATCCAAGGAAATATATAGGCTTGTCTGAGATTGTGTTCACTTTTGCAACTTTGAAGAGCTCGATTAGTAAAGTAATTTTCATGGTTGTATACATAGATTCTGTGTCCTTGAGTAGAGAAATCCTTTTACCTACAAGTCTAGATGAAAATGAAACAACAGTAAGATGTTGTACTGGGTTCTGGATTGACCAACTACAGAAGGGATTAAGAGATTCGGGTTTCATTGCCTACGAGTTAGCGAAACACAATGCTTGCAATGGTATATTCTCAGTGAAGATGGGGATGGATCTCATACTCATCTCCTTGCTTATATTCATGGATGAATCAGATTACAAGGATAGCAACACCCACTCTGTTTGGGACATTTTGACCGTGGTGGATGTCTTTGAATTCACTATCGGTATGGTCTTCGACTTATTAAATTCTTATTCAGATTAGCAGATACTATGGTTGGTGCAATCACAATTTAGTTTTTGTTCATACAATTCTATATTGACAAGTGCAACACTGAGAAAGGGTTTCAATCGAGGTTTGGGAACACTTTCAGCAGGTGCTTTAGCTCTTGTTGTTGTAGCCTTGGCTTCTGATAGTGGCTGGACATTAGAGCCTATAGTCATCATAATCAGCGTATTTACAATGGGTTGATTATTCCACTGACTAAATATGTGTCCTAGGGATGATAAGGTACTCGATCCTTTCTCATCTTCTAATTGTTTTCCCCTTGATTTCAGGTTCGCTCACCACTTTTGTGAAGCTGTATCCAGAGCTTAAATCTTATGAATATTGTTTCACTGTATTCATTTTGACGTTTTGTTATATCCTGGACTCTGGATCTAAAATGAGAGATTTTAGTCACGTAACACTCACTCGATTTATCCTCATTGCTATGGGCGCAACCATAAGTTTGGCTGTGAACACATGTATATACCCCATCTAGGTAGGAGAGGACCTCCATAACTTGATAGTCAAAAATTTCACAAATGTGGCAGACTCCATTGAAGGTATACACTATAATATACGTCACAGTCAAGCTAGATACCACCAGTCATTTTTACTGAGGTATATATACTCTAACTCTTCTGGATTTGAACTTGTGATCTTTTAGGAGGAAACACATGTTTTTAACCATCGTAGGGGTATACATACCCTACCCTCTGGATTTGAACTTSTGATATCTTAAGAGGAAACACATGTTCTTAACCATTAGAGCCACTCAAGATGTATATATAAGTATATAGTAATAATGTTGACCAACCATTTCTACTGAGGTATACATATGCTAACCCCTCTAGATTTGAACTTGTGACCTCTTTGAAGGAAACACATGTTTTTAACCATCCCAGAAGTATACATACCCTACCCTTTGGATTTGAAGTTGTGACCTCTTAAAAGGAAACAAATGTTATTAACCATTAGAACCACTCAAGCCGTATATAATAATAATGTTGAGGCTATATATATATGTGTATAGTAATAATGTTGATGCTGCAACATAGGGTGTGTGAACGAGTATCTTTCTCGCAGAGAATTCAAACGAATTTCTTCATAAATCTTGACATGCCAAGCTGCTGACGATCCCATCTACAGTGGCTATAGGTCGGTACTCGTCTCAGCGACAATAGAGGAAACGTTGGTATGCTTCTTTAATTTGTCCAGACAATACAATACAATTTGTTTATATTGTTTGAAAATAAGGTCTTCTGGTCTAAAAATGTGTTTACATGACTGTAACAGGAAGGATTTGCAAGGTGGGAGCCTACTCACGGGCATTATAGAATGATGAAGTATCCTTGGCAGGAATTTGTCAGAGTTGGTGGTGCCTTAAGGCACTGCGCCTCTGTGTCCTTGGCATTGCATGGATGCACACTATCAGAGATCCAGGTACATCTCTGTATAGTAATGAATTCAATAGTCTCGAGTTGGGCAGATAATCTAAGAATACAGCCATAATATTATAGCTAGAAAGTTGTGGAAATTTATTAGGATTTTTCTATTTGTTCAAACTGTGAACCTTCATACAGTTTTTAGATCGCCTTTCCTGCGTTAGTGACAATTTATTTATGGTCGGTTTGTGTTTGTATCCTTTGTTTAAACTGCGAGAGGAGTTCAACAATGAACTGAGGCGAGTTAGTAGTGAAGCTGCAAAGGTGCTACGGGAAGTGGGGCATAACATGGAGAATATGTCAAAACTAAAGCGTGGAGACATATTGGACAAAGTAAAGGCAGCTGCTATGGATTTACAGAAAAAGATCAATTCACACTCTCATCTTCTTGTCAATTCTCAAGTTTGGGTTATCAGTTCAGATAACAAAAAGGAAGCAGAGGCAGAGGCTTACAACAATATGGAGGCGAGTCCACGGGGGAGATTTTACAGCGAATCAAAACCTCCGATATACCCACGCAGTGATGGCGGAAATGTGAGCCCCTCTGTATCGAAGGAAATTGTAGGCTGCAATGAACTGAACTCGAAATTGGGGACGCAACGTTCATGGGCATCTAAATATTGTCATGATCAATTTCTCTCATTTCAAACTCCAACTCCAAAAGGAGAATCGAAAAGCTCCATTACACGCCTCTCTTTAGCTACATTTGCATCTTTGTTGATAGAATTTGTGGCCAGGCTCGATAATGTTGTCAATTCCTTCCAACTTCTCAGCGTAAGGGAAAATTTTAGGGACTCCATTGATACATCATGCCCAACCAGATCTAAGGAGTTTCCATTGCCATTGCCAATGCCAATGCCAGCATAAAAATATGTTTCAAAATTTCGCCCTATAGAATTCCTAGATTATTTACCTGGGTTAGATTTAGCCTATAGGAAATATCATTATCATTCTACTCCAGCAGAGGCAAATATGGGCCATTCAGAGAGGAGATGGGCACATTCTTCACCTCTGCACAGACTGGCGGAAAGATAGTTGGATTCCATGGGAAAAGTGGAGTGTTTTTTGATGCCATCGGAGTTCAAATGCAGCATTGGTTGGGAAATGAGCAGAAGCCTAGCAGAAGCAGAATTACTAGATTCTTGAGGGGCAACTAACTCTTATAATGCACAACTGACTTTAGGGGTATCGTGAACCAGTTTCTGAATTTCAATGGAGGACTCATGGCCAGTTCGAGACCATTTACAATTATTAAAAGTTTGTTAAATTAGTATTTTTTAAGTCTTTGAAAAGCACAAAGAGAAGCAGTAGTAACAGTAACAACAATTCAATAAATTCCAGATACATTTCCAGTTTGACCAGTTTTAGCATCCGAGCCAGTCGACCCAGTTTGACCAGTAGCACGGGTAGTAGAGGCATAGGCAGCAACATACCTAGCAGCATATACTAGTAGATTGAGTTGCCTAAGCGCTTGAAATATTTGTTGGTAGAGGCAAAAGCAGATCGAGACCGAAAACCATTAATAGCGGGGAAGTGCCATTCCAGAAGTATTGCAAGCATGGAGAGAGACAATCAACAGCCAGGAAAGGGTACCAGACAGAAAAACAAGCATCAGATATAGAGACGGAGACAACAGAGTAAGTAACTGTAATTAATTTAAGCAGAATTTAACAGAGGATGAACTACTAACCTGGATGAGAAGCAACAGAGATCTCGATGCCGAATTCAGGAGCGAGAGGAAACAGGATGAGGCGGGACGGGGACAATGGCAGCGGGTTCAGGTGGAGAAGGGACGTGAAAGTGGCAAATTGATGGCAGGGATGGGTGGGTAGGTGGAGAAGTGATGGCGGGGATGTATGTATGGGATGGCGGGGGTGGATGATGTAGGTCGATGATGTATGGATGGTGGTAGATGGGCCGGAGGGCATGGGCATGGATGATGTATGGATGGTGGTAGATGGGCGGAGGTGGTAGAGGGGATGGGGCGTATGGACGGGTAGCCGGCCGGAGGGCAGAGGTGATCGAGGTCCATTTCGTTTGGACCTTAGCCTATGCCGTTGGTTTTATTAAACAATCCTATTTTAAGAAAAAACGTTTCAAATAATTAAAAAAATAAAGACATAAGCAGTCTCTAATAAAAGGTTGGTTTTATTAAACAAATTTATTTCAAGAAAAAATGTTTCAAATAATTAAAAAATAAAGAGATAAAAGAAATTATTGTTTAGTAAATTTTAGAGTTTCTTATCTCATAAATAAAAAAGTTTCATACACCAAATTGATATAATTTTAAAAATAGATTATTATTATTATTATATTCCACATCACAAAAAATGAATATAATAATCATTAAAAAGAATAATAATACCAAAATATAATTTTGTAAATATTAAAAATTTAAAAATTAAAATAAAACTAAAATTGTTTCTATGATACCTCAGGATGACTATAAACGTAAAGGCATGTCGGTTCTTAATAGATCATCCCTGACGATGACTATAAAGGTGAAGCGATCTGAATTAAAATATCGCATCTTGTAAGAAGTGAGGCATCTTGCGTTGTTTCTTTCATCGGGACTCTTTTTATCTCTGGTGAAAAGGTGTTTTCCATTTTCAATTCCAATCCAATACGATTTGGTGCGGCCATCCATTTTATTTTTGAGATATCCAAATGGAAGGTCAAGGGCAAAGGGAAAGACGCTCAGAACGACAGAGTAGAAGTAGAAATAGATCTATAGAAAATTTTTTCCGTTCTCAACGGGAGTTAGAGACAAGGATACACGATCTTTTTGAAGCCCGGCGAGAAGCTTCTCGGCAGCTATTAGCTATTCCCGAGAGAGGCGTTGTTACAGTTACAGTCGCAAGACCCTCTCGTAACAGAGACCCCCGTACAGCATTGCCGCCTTCAATAAGGATTTCGGAGCATCAGATCAATAATAGTTCCTGCCCAATTTGCTTGGAAGATTTTGAATTGGGTCAGGAGGCATCTCGACTCCAGTGTGGTCATGTCCACCATCGCACTTGCATTTTCACATGGCTGGGTTATGGCAATACCTGTCCAATCTGCCGATTCCAAATGCCCACATAATTTTACTTAAAGGTGTTTTGTGGAAAGATAGGTTACCCTGGAAGCATAACTAATCAGATAAAATACCCAAATTCCCTTCACCCACACCCTTATATATCCCCACCCTTATATATGAGTATAAGGGTGAGGTTGGGGTGGCCGAATATATAGAGTAAATCGTAATACGGGTGGATAAATATAGAGAAAATCTTATTAAGATCTTCTCATCACATATATTAATAAGATTTATTCTGTATTTTCACCTCCCCCACCGATTTACTACCTCCATGCATGATCTTCAATAAAATTTTAAATATTAGTAAAAATAACATTTTTTCTATATTTGTTCAATATATTCATAAACATTTTCATAAATTTCACAAGTTTCGTTATTGATTTGTTGTTTTTGTTTCTTACTCTCACCTAAGCTCATTGCTCCATATAGAATATCAACTCCTAAGTATTATTAATAAGATTTATTCTGTATTTTCACCTCCCCCACCGATTTACTATCTCCATGCATGATCTTCAATAAAATTTTAAATATTAGTAAAAATAACATTTTTTTTTATATTTGTTCAATATATTCATAAACATTTTCATAAATTTCACAAGTTTCGTTATTGATTTGTTGTTTTTGTTTCTTACTCTCACCTAAGCTCATTGCTCCATATAGAATATCAACTCCTAAGTACCCCAAATAGTGGATGGACAATAACATGTTAACTCCTAATCTCTTAGCCATTGACACCTTATAAACCCCTAATTACCCCTTAAACACTAACCCCCTAACCTCTAACCCTTGCATCACTACTGTGTTAACCCATACTCCCTTAGCTCTCAACCCCTTAAGAATTAAAGGATGGTCTCCAAGTTGGGCCCATAGAAGTTTCCATCCAATTAACACTTGTGGTCTCCAAGTGAAATCAAGAAAGAATATGACCTAATGATGAAGATGAAATAAGAATGTGTTTTTTTGTTGGTTGTGACTATATATCTCACAAAGTTTCTCTCTTTCTACACGTCGATAAAAATGTCTATTTTTTTTATTGTCTTTGTTGTATTTGTTTACCTATATTATATTTGTTAGTCTTTGTGTCGTTTTAATATTTGTTATATATACACTAATATTACTTGATTGTTTGTAATTATTAAGGAATGCTGCCCTTCTTCACTTCTCCTAGAGGAAGACATGGTTGTACAAGCACTTGTTTAGGAACATGGAATGATCCTATGGAAGAAGATGATGATATTAATGATAACACAGTTGAAAAAGATGGGATAAATATATTGATCCAAGAGACATTTAATAATATTGGAATGGATGATGACGATGATGAACTTGATGGTGTTTTTCATATACATGTAATTGAGAAGGAAGAACAACCTCTCTACGAAGGCTCCAAAACAAGTCTCCTCTCTGCTATATTGTTTTTGGTGAACTTAAAGGTTATGAATGGTTTGTCAAACACTTGTGCCACAAAAATTTTAAGGTATGTAATATTTTTCGTAACATTTAATACACGATAATAAAGGTTTAATTTTTCCTCTATTTTTATTGTTATTTGATCATGATTTATAAAATTTAGAGGTAATATGTACACCTAATATTCTTTACATTAACTAGCATTTATTTTTTCAGTTGTAGATTGTTAGGTGATTTTTTTTTACCATTTTTAAATGTTTTATGTCACACATACCAAGATTTACATCTCATTATGAAATATATTGTAATGGAGTATGAAGTTATTCATGCATTTCCTGATGATCATATTTGGTATTATGGAGTATGAAGTTATTCATGCATTTCCGGATGATCATAGTTTATGGATTACCATGCAAAAAACATTAGTAAATATGGTGTTCTTCGAATTCCTACAAATGTATTTACATTTAAAGAGAAAGAGGAAATGTGGCCACATTTTAAAGTCGTACCTCGTAATCTTACGATTTCATTGGAAACTGACAATGTGAATCCATATGGAGAGATTGAATCTATTTACTTGGTGTGGCTAGTTTTTGTTATCAACAATAACATTGCTCCATGGATGTTAATAAAGAGGGAGCACATAATGTTGGCAATGAATTTTCCAGGTATTTGTTCAGAATAATTTCTTTTAACACAATAACATCTCATTTGTATTGTTTGTTTCATAATTATGTCTTATATTTTTTTCTTTACTCATATATGTTCAATTATGTCTTATAATTATGTTTGATATTTTTTTATTTACTCATATATGCAATAATTTCCACAGTTTGCTCAATCAATTAGGTAAGTACCAAGTCAAAGATATAAATGTATATATCGAGCCTGTTATCAATGAGTTATTAGATTTATGGAAGGGAATCATTATGTATGATATCTCTAGACCAATAGGTGCGTAAAGGGAATTTCAATTCCATGCAATGTGTGTATGGACAATTCACCTCAGGGCTAACACATTTCTTTGGTATATTATAATGTTACACCTCTCTTTAATAGTGTTTAATTTTATCAAGTTCATATCATGCATGTTTCTTAAACATAATCCCTTCATTAATCATACTTCGAATAATTGATATCAAATTTAATCCATCTCTTGTAGGTCTTCAAAGAAAGGGTAAATTTGCATGTCTAGTTTGTGGTCCTAAGATGAAATCTCATCATTCAAGAAGTTTAGGAAAAGAGTTGTTTGATCAGTATAGGCACTTCCTCTATAAGAACCATATGTTTCGAAAAAAAATATTTTCTATGTGAAAGAAGAGACTAGATTAAAACCATAGAGAATGAAACCTCATTTATTGTTGTTGCAATATAATAGAAATCGTCAGGTATGGATCAAAACGTCTATGTATCATACATGAAATGTTTTGAATATTTAATATTTTTATTACATTTTGTTCACTTTATTAATTGAAAATTGTTGTTGTAATATCTTTAATTATGCTTCACCTTTAAGGTCATCATGAAGTCTTTAATAATGAGGCACTTCCACAAGGAATTAAAAGTTGTCCTTTACAATTTACTAGGCTCTCCCCTACTACGAGAACCTATAAATTGTCCATTTGTTTGATTCAATGCACATCGGGGAGAATGTAACAGTAACGTTATGGCGCATCTTAGATGGAAGAAGAGACAAAGAAAAAATTGTAAAGATTTGTAATGACATTAAGGAGGCCAATCATGTAATGTAAAGTGTGATTCATTCAAATAGCGATGGAGATCAAAATAATCACCCTTCCATGGTTATTTACATAGGAACAAAGAAAGGATGTAAAAGAGGTTATTCAAAAAATTAAATTTCCCAGTGGATTTTCTTCAAACATAAAGAATATCCTCACAAAGAAATGTGAATTATGTGGGGTAAAAACTCATGATTGGCATACCTTCATCAAGGTAATTATTTTTTGTGTATATATTTGTATATTTCTTAAACATCTTGTTATTTATTTTTTCTACTAATTTGGGAATAAATAATGATTTTTTTTTGTTACAGTATGTTCTACCTCTATCTCTCCCAGACAACTTTGACAACATTTTCAAACAAGTTATATATGATCTTGGAAAATACATGAGGTAAGTTGTGATTTATATGAAAAGTGTAATTTGTTCAATTCATTGTACAACCTATATTTCACTTCATGTGTTTTACTTGTAATGTAGTACTATATACTTTTTTGTTGAAAACTGCGATATTTTTACATCATTTGTAGATGGTTGTCATCTAAAGAAATCAATAAAGAAGATACAAAGTATTGGAGGAGACAAATTCCTCATCTAATGTTTGAAATGAAAAATTATCTACCTCTAAAATGTTTCAATGCACATCAACACTACCTCATACACCAAGTTGAGGAGATTGAAAAGTGTAGACCTGTACACACAAGGTCAATGTGGATGGTTGTGAGGCACCTGAAATCATTCAAGGCTTTGGTTATAAAAAGAGAACGTCCTGAGGGTTCTATGGTAGAGGGATATATGGTATATCAAAACATGGCTTTTATTACTTAATATATTCCTAAAATAGTTGCAAATATTTATGTGGATCGCATTTGTGATGTCAACTCCATCAACAAATTTGAAGGGGAACACCTATTGGGGAAAGGTAGAATGAGGAAAGTGATAAGTAAGTATATCATGGTGGTGATTTATAATACATTTGACTTTTTGTTTTTGTGTATATCATACTTATTTAATTTTTAGTCTTCCTGCATAATCCATTATTATGAAGGTATAATACCATGGTAAGTGATTAATTATATGTGAATTATTTTACTTTAATACAACTTCTCGATTGAAAGTATGGATTGAATGGTGTATACAATATAATAATTGTAGGTTATATTGATTGGATGAAGGTATGGATTGAACGGTGTATACAATATAATAATGGTAGGTTATCATGGTATGGTGTGGCTTCATTTGTCAAAGAATCCGAACGTAAAGGGGATACCAATCTTACAGAGAGGGAAATATATTTAGAATATGGTTTAAAAGATAAACAGGAAAGCATATATTCACCCATACTATTTAGTCTTTTTTAATATTATATTGATGTATACAACATGTTTTTCTTATTAATTTGGATAATTTCAAAGCTTGTTTTTTTTACATGTCTGTAATATTTCAATTGAAACACTTGAATGGTATGTTGTGCAATGGCCACAAATTTCACATCAAAAATTTGGATGGAAAGATGAGAAATTATTATAGTGGGATAACTGTAGTGTTTTGGGTTACTAATATTTCCTCTAAAAGTGATAGAAATCTAGAAGTCTCTGAAAATAGCTACTATGGGTATTTGGATGATATACTTGAGTGTGAATTTAAATCCTTCAAATTAGTTTTGTTTGACATTGAATGGTATAGGCTACGAATGAATGAGCGTGGTCCTAATAGAAATGTTATTCAACATGCTAATGGATTTACCATGTTTAATACAAGGAACGTTGAGGTGGGATCAAAGCCCTATGTTCTTCCAAGCCAATGCGAGGGGGTATTTTATTCATAGGTTTCAAGTAGATTGGGTTGGTCATATGTTGTTAGATATGATGCAATAGGAAGGTCAGTAAAGTATAATGTAGTGGAAGAAGATGATGCAAAGGAGCAGGTAGTTCACATGTCAGATGAATATGTCGAAGCAGTTCAAGGATATCATGTTCGAGACAATGTTATGGATGAATATGATATCGATGATCAAACGAAAAAATTGCAACATATATGTGAAGGAGACAGAATTAAGTAAATAAAAATCTCAATTTTATTATACAAGTAAATGTATGACTATAAATCGGTGAGCTCTTCCCTTGCGCATTGTGTGGGTGCTGATATATGTTGTTGTTGGAAAATCGAGTTTCTTGGGCGGTTCTCTAGCATTGTGTTAGTTTTAATTGGTATAGTGGGGTTAATCCAGCATGTCGAGGATGATGAAAAATCATGGATACATGAAAATGTGTTATATGGATAGCTCGAAGAAGTCGAACCAAATGTAGGATACAATGTTCTTGACGATGATATAGATGATGATATGAATGGAAATGTTCAGATTGATGACGATGTTGATATGGCCAATCCTTTCAACATAAATTTTAAATTGGATGATACAATTGTTGATTTGGATGAATAAGAAGATTAATGATTTGGAAATTATGCTTTAATTTGTCCTCGCATAGGGTGACTTGTGAATGGGGCCAACGTTGATTGTTTTTCAATTTCTTCTTGTATGCACTAAAATTTGACATGGTTGTAGTAGATGTAGGCGTTGACGGTATGGCAGGGTTTCTAGACCCAAATACAACTCACGTGAAAAATTATACAATGAAACATTCTTGATGAATTTTTTCAAACTATGTTTCTCCAAGACATAGACATGGTATTCTCTAAGAGCTCATGTACCGTGCATGATGTATAAAACCAAGAGAATCTCATGATTCAGGTATATACCATATTCATCTCCAATTTTAACTTTGGATCATGTAACAAATTTCAAATTGGTTTTCGATTTATCAATTAGTGGAAATTATGTTTTAATTTGTCCCTGCACAGAGTGACCTGTAAATGGTGCCAATGTTGAATGTTTTTCAATTTATTCTTGTATGCATTGAAATTTTACATGGTTGTAGTAGATGCACGTGTTGATAAAATGGGAGGGTTTCCAAAATCAATAACTTCAAAAATTTTAAGCTTCCATCATATGGACTGTATCCAAAATGATCTTTCAAAATGTTGCTACATTCACTAGTTATGAACACTTACTCAAAAGCGATAACTTAAAAATATTTAAGCTTCAATCATATGGACTGTAACCAAAATTATCTTTCAAAACATTGCTACATTCACTAGTTATGAACACTTAATTAAATTTACCGAAGTTGACTTCAATCCATATGATAAGTACATATTTTCTTAGCACCAATAAGATGTCCTATTCATATCATGTCAACATCAAAACATTTTGAATTGCATAATTTTATTTTAGAATGAGAAATGTTCTATTCTACAACACATTATTGAAAGGATACAATTGAAATCGTTCTGGTGACATACAATTCCAAAAAATGTATGCAGAAAATGGGAAGATAATCTTGCTAGAGTTTAACATGTGTTCATATAAGTAGAAATAACAACATAAAAGAATATAAATTTGGAATTTTCTTGAAAATTACTTCGAATCGTTTTGAATAGACTCGGGTTTGTGGGTACCGCACCTCAGAGAAGGAGAAAAGGAGGTCCTAAAAAATAGTCTTGTAGTGGAAAAGTAGGGATGAGAACCGAACATATACATATCCTAAAATATCCCTTCAAGTAAACTTAAATTTATCACCAAATAAAACATAATGTAATGTATAACAAAGAAAACCAACTTTCAACAAAAATATCATTAATTTAAAATCTAGTTCTAGTTTTAAGATGATTTTACAATTTAGCTACAACCAAGCCAAACCATTTTCCCACTGAGGTGAAGTAAGCTCATATGGGGTTTCAATTTCACTCAATGGAAACCATTACTCTCATGGCTCTATCATTCACATTATTGATCACTCTAGGACCTCATCCAATTATCAATCATTCATGAAACTCTCTTCTACTACTCTAGACCATCCTTTAGGATCCTTCTTTCCTTCTAGTAATTTTCATTGTAGGTAGAAAGAGTCTAGCTATTGATCACCTTCTAGTTATTAAAGAGAAAATACATGTCCCCTAAACAGTCAACAAGAAACAATGTAAGAAGTATTTTCTTGAGCTATTGTGGACATTCTAGTCATGATTTTTCCTTGAAAACCATCCCATTTCTTTTTACATTTTCAACAACAAATTCCCAAATTTCTACATGCTCCTACCAACCATAATTCCATAGGATTATATTAGAATTTCCAGGAATAGGCAACCATTATTTTACACATGCTTCTCCTATATGGTCTTCAGTAGTGATGTAATGACCCCTCCGTTACGACTAGGAAAGAAAAGCACAAAAGGTAATTTGTATTTCTTTAAAGCATTAGGAAATTAACATCACAAATGATTCATAGAAGCACATAATATAGGAAATTATAAGTAAAATAATTACAATATACTCATCATTGTAGTCAATAACGATGCAATCAACACATCAACATAAAGGATAGCGACACATAAACATTTATAGTGACGCAACTCAACGCATCACAGTCAACTTGAAGAAATTTATAAAAAATGATCAACCAGATACTGAATATTAAAGTGACTACCCACCCAACCTACCCTACATGGTTAGGAACTCCAGGATACATAAGAAACACTCAAGCCCATGATTCATTCGATTAATTTTGACCATTTAACGTCTCCTGGATGGAAACTGTTATGAGGAATAAGGAGGTTTATAAATCCCACTAACACAATCAAGTCGAAAACCAACTCGCTCAATCAATCAAAATCATTATTGTTCATGGTGCAAGAGAAGTCTAAATACTCAATCAACCATACATGAATGATAATCAATTGCGCAATAGTAATCAAATAACCCATAATACATCACATAAATTCCAAGGCGCAAGAGAATTTGTCAATTTTATTCATTGCTCAAAGAAATATAATCTTATAAATTCAATCATACATCACATTAAATTTAATGCACAAGGGTATCATTAATTTAATTCATCGCGCAAGGAGATATCATCACTTAAACGATCATATGTCATCTTGTTAATGGAGTAAGAGTAAAATTTCCTACAACATACATCATGTAAATGTTGCCAATACCACCTGCAATACAATTCAACAATAGTCCAACTAAAATTTACATACATTAGTATTATTAAATGGTGCAAACCAATGAACAACTATCATAAGAATATAGCGTTTTCATAATTAGGATTTTACGATCCCTTGCATGACAAGATCACAAATTCTTACTAAAAAGAGAAATGCAAGATTATATACATACATTATTATTTTCCAAGATGTCATTTGTTTTATCTATTGCACTCTTGTGTAAGGAAATTTACCTAGAGTCAATGAGAATATTTAATAAATTTAAATATGGTTTCATTTATGCTATCAGTCAGACAAAACACAGAGGAAATCCGCCATGGGAGGAAGAAATAAATTGCAGTACATGTGGTCATTAAAGAGCAATGATAAATATCTTGACCAACTTCCATTAGGGAGAAGGAAAACTATGTCCTTATGGTCATTAAAGAGCAAAGATAAATCTAAGGGACAGTTATTTATTATTCGCACAAAAAAAAAATATCGCAGAGGATACTCATTCTATAAAATCGATGAGGGAACAAATATCAGATGACACACCTTGTTATAAATTCGCTAAGGGAAAGATAAATATTAGATGATACACATTAATATAAATTCGCTGAAGGAAAAGATAAATCTCAGACTATACACATTAATACAAATTCACTGAGGGAAAAGAAAAATCTCAGACGATACACGTCATTTTAAATTCGCTGAGAGAAAATCAAAATATCGGATGATACACATAATTTTAAATTTGCTGAGGGAAAAGAAAATTATCAAATGATACACATTAAAGTTTAACTTTTTTGAGGGAAAGGAAAAATCTTGGATGATACACATCATTTTAAATTCGCCGAGGGAAAAGAAAATTCTTAGATGATACACATTTATATAAATTTGTTGAGGGAAAGAAAAATCTCGGATGATACACATCATTTTAAGTTCACTGAAGGAAAATAAAAATCGTATATGATACACATTAATATAAATTCGTTAAGGGAAAATAAAAATCTCGGATGATACACATCATTTTTAATTCGCCGAGGGAAAAGAAAAATATCAGATGATACACATTGTTTAAATTCATTGAGGGAAAGGAAAAATATCAGACGATACACATCATTTTAAATTCACTGAGGTAAAATAAAAATCTCAGATGGTACTCATTGTTTAAATTCAATGAGGGAAAGTAAAATATCAGATGATGCACAAGATAAACAAAAAAATATTACATGAAGGAGAAGGGTTTGTAATCTTCCCATCAATGCAGAGATTACCAATCCTCGACAATTCATATAAGGGAAAGAAGAACATACTAGATTTAAGATGATGTAGGAGCATCATAAGCAACCATCCAAGCAAGCATAAAGGTGGAAGATAGTTGGAAAAGTGCATCACACAATTTGTACATTTTCAAATATTTTGAAAATTTAATGAGTGGATATTAATGTAATATCTAGGGGAAGCGTATTTGCATTTATATTTAGATATTGTAAACAAATCTTGAGCAATTTCCTCTCATCTGTCGAATGTAATAGGCATTTAAGTCTGATTAATAAAAGTTGGTATATTTGATTTAATAGATTAGACAATTTTAGAAGTGTAGGAGGGAAAACGGATATAGACACCCTCACCCTTGTATCATTAGACACAGAGAAGAAAAAACAGTATGATCATTCATAGATTTCAAAAGTTGTTGAGTTGTAGCAGAGAGTTGTAGAGAAGAACCCATGTATAGGAGAACTTTAGTTAATATATAAAGCTTTGACTCAACTTTCATGGTGTTATAATGCTTACTGTTTACATTAGTTGAATGTTTTGTTTACAGTTGGTTTGTTTTCTTTGTTGTGCATTTGTTTCAATGCTATGTTGTGTGTATGATTTCATGTTGAATGTATGAAGTTTGAGAGAGGAGAAGAATGAGTTTCAATTGTTTCTCTTCCTGAAAATTCCTTCAAGGAGTGCAGTGAACGTTCGCAAGGTGTGCATTGACAAGGTTCTGAGTTTTATCTCAGAAACCTTAGGAGAGATACCATTGTTCTCACAACCAATAGAAGTGCAGGTAAAGCACAGAGCCATGCAAGGTGTGCACAAGATATTTGAAACCTTAGAACTTATCAACTAAGGTGAAGGTTGAAGGACTGCTATTGCAGAGAGTGCACAGAGTCAAGGACTCAAATAACCAGAAGTTATTTGAAATTTTGCCACAAGGAGTGCGGGCAAGATTCCTCTTGGATACTTTAGTTTGCAACTGAAATATTAGGAGGGACAATACCTTTGAAGTATTCAAAGGGAGACAGGGATCGAACTCATCTCGCAGAAGTTAAGTTCAGGTGGAAGGACGTCGATCCAGTTTGAACAAAGATTCTTTAGGAGTGAATCGGGCGGTCAGAATTCTTTGTGGATAACTTGCAAAATCACGAGGACCGTAGGATTCAGTGGAGATGTAAGGCTGTTAAAGGCTATTGAAACCCATCACCCAGGATCCAAGAGTCAATATGAGTCGTTGATCTTGTTTCAACCCACACGTTGGATCATCTTGGGAATTCGGGGGTTCGTGAGTTTGGAGGGTAGACAAAATTCTTGGTTTCGAGAAGTCCCGAGTTGGGAGAAGGAAGGAGATCCACACTGTTGGATCCAATCCACGGGGGAACCGTTGGATCAGAACCCCATGAGGTATCACATATTGGGGGCTCGGGTGTTGAAAGAATTTTCTTTTTGACTGCAAGGTCGTGAAGTGTCGAGCGTCAAGGGCTCGTAGAACACGTGGCACATCTGTTAAGTGGGGACCACATGGTTTACAGGTGGCATAAAAACAAACACCTAGAGAAAGGTGCAAGCGGGTGACAGGTGGTGGACATGTGTCACTTGGGAAGGAGTCAACCCATTGTTGACTTATCACGTCTTGGAGATTCACAAAGGAGGAGCATGAGGGATCAACACTCCAACTCGTGAAGTCATGAGTTGTGAGTAGTGCTAAAGGAGTCAACTCATCGTTGACTTATCATGTCTCGGAGTTTTGAAAAGGAGGAGAACGAGGGTTCAATACCCCAACTCACAAAGTCACAAGTTGCGAGTAGTGCTAGTGCTTAGCTCTAGCCGGCAGTTATGTGGGGAAGGCGCTAACAAGGAGGAGTCATACCCATATCGCATCTTGGGTATCATCATTTGGAGGAAGAGGAGTCGAGGGTCTTTGACTCATGAACTCGCGAGTTGCGAGAGGTACTTGTGCTAAGGCCGGTTGTGGTTGCATGGAAATGTAAGGCTCACGCTTGGTGTTAAAGTTGCATAGGGCAGGTTTTCATGAAGGACCTGTGGATAGGATTCATTGGGATTTCCAGCAGAGAATCAAAGGAGCCACTTCACCTCGAGGATAATTTAGAACAATCCTATGCAGACCTTATCCCGAGGGTTGGGGGTTTGCGTTATAAGACAAAACTCAGAAAACTCAAGATGAAAGGAGCTTGGTGAATTATGAAAAATGAAAAATGAAAAAGTGAAGAATATGTAAAAAATGAGGATTAACATCTTCCTCCATATTGTTCTCAATAACCAATCTAACTAAAGGTATGAAAGAGAAGGAATAATATTCAAGAATCAAAATGTAAGACAATTTTTAATCACAACAAGAGGGGCTTAGCTCTACAACAAATATTAAATATAATTTCAACACACATTCCATAATATTCATATTTTCCTCAGCATGGATTAACATCAATATTCATAAAACCTTTAAGATATCATTACAAGATGGAGTACTGTAACCAATATATTTGGGGTTGATGAGGATTGATAATGTTGAGGAACTCCGCTCAAACTTGTGCCTTGATCCTTAGCTTTCCGATCCAAGGAATTCATTGATACCTCCCAGCTAATGCTAGGGGTATTCTTCTTCCCCCTTAGCCCCTTGAGCCGCAAAGGTTCAATGAAAAAACACAACTAGAATCCTCTAGATCCCTTCTCGCCTCGCTAGGTAGATCCACCATTCTTTCAAGATGGGTATCCCAACTCTCACAAGTGAAACTGGTCAGAATTTCAAAAGCATAACCTTAATCATAACCAATGATGATCCATTACTCATCTTAGTCATTGCGAATTCGGGGGTTCGTGAGTTCGAAGGGTAGACCAAATTTTTGGTTTCGCAAAGTCCTAAGTTGCGAGGAGTAAGGAAGGAAATCCACACCATTGGATCCAAGCCACGGGGGAACCGTTGGATCAGAACCTCGTGAGGTATCGCATATCAGGGGCTCGTGGGTTGAAATAATTTTCTTTTTGACTGCGAGGTCATGAATTGTCTAGCGTCGAGGGATCGTAGAACACGTGGTGAATGTGTTAGGTGGGGACCACATGGTTGATAGGTGGCATAACAAAAAATTCCTAGAGAAAGGTGCAAGCAGGTGATAGGTGGTGGACAAGCATTGCCTGGGAAGGAGTCAACCCATTGTTGAATTATCGAGTCTTAGAGATTCTCAAAGAAGGAGAACGAGGGCTCAACACTCCAACTCGCTAAGTCATGTGTTGTGAGTAGCGCTAAAGGAGTCAACTCATCGTTGACTTATTGCGTCTTGGATTTTTGCAAAGGAGGAGCACAAGGGTTCAATACCCCAACTCACGAAGTCACGAGTTGCAAGTAGTGCTAGTGCTTAGCTCTAGCTGGTGGTTATGTGGGGAAGGAGATAACAAGGAGGAGTCATACCCGTATCACATCTCAAGTATCGTTGTTTGGAGGAAGAGAAGTCAAGGGTATTCGACTCATGAACTTGTGAGTTGTGAGAGGCGCTTGCGCTAAGGCTGGTTGTGGTTGCATGGAGATATCAGGCTTGCACCTGGTGTTAAATTTGTGCAGAGCGGGTTTTCGTGAAGGACCCGTGGATCGGATTCATTGGGGGTTCCAACAAAGAATCAAAGGAGCTGCTTCAACTCGAGGAGAACTTAGAATGATTTTGTGCGGACCTTAGCCTGAGGGTCGGGGGTCTGCGTCAGTTTGGTATCATAGCCTAGAAAAAATTATTTTCTTTCTATAGCAAAGAAAAGAGATAAATTTTATAGCCATGCCTCTGATAAGAAGAGATAGGCAAATACTTGATCCAGCTGTAGAGAGAAATGCGCAAATTACGTGCCAGGCTTGATGCTATGGATACAACACAGAGGCGCACAATTGACGATGGGGATACTAGCGAAGCTAAAAGTTAAAATGAAGCTGGGAACGAACTAGAAGAAGTTGCATTCAAAGATGTTGTAGAAGAACTCCTATTCAGGGTTGTTGCAAGGATAGGTGCTAGAGAAAAAATGGACATTACATTTTATGAGGGAAACTTGAAGGTTGAAGAGATTCTAGACTGGATTATAGCTCTAGACAAATACTTTGACTATGAGGATGTCGAGGAAGACAAAAAAGTCAAACATGACGTTACTCAACTTAAAGGGCATGCAACACTATGGTGGGATGAATTGCAAGCTGCCAAACACTGCAAGGGAAAGCAGAAAATCAAAAGATGGGATAGAATGGTTGCAAAAATGAAAGCCAAATTTATACCGAGGGATTATCAAATCACTCTGTTTCGAAGGATGAATA
>JASDQU010374831.1:6560-24811 GCA_032191745.1 Picea mariana | reverse complement strand
AACAATTGCCCAAGACAGAACTCAGAAACCTAAAGAAGAGGGGAAGAAACCTCAAACTCAACCTGAGAGGGGAGGAAGCTCACAAAGAAGGCAGTATGCTGATAGAAAATTTTTTCCTCGAGCCAAGGGAAGAGTAAGACGTAGAGGAGGTGAAGTGAAATGCTTTGTCTATGGAAAAATTGGACATAAATCCTACGAGTGTCCAGATAAGAAGAAAGAAGGTGGTGAAACTCACATTGTTGAAGCTCAAGGACAAAATGTTGAGGCAGAATACGCTGAGGGTGAAAGATATTTGATGATGAGGAAAGTTATCTTGAACCTGGAGAAGGAGGAAGAGAACCCAGCCTAAAGAAATAGTCTGTTTCAGACTGCTTGCAAAACTAAGGGTATAGTATGCAAGGTCATAGTGGACAGCGGTAGCACAGACAATCTCGTATCTACAAAGATGGTAGAAAAGATGGAGTTGGATACTATTGTACATCCAAGCCCATACAAAGTTTCGTGGCTACAAAAAGGACATCAGGTAAATGTCACTAAACATTGTTTATTTGAATTTAAAATAGGAGGATATCAGGATGAAATATTATGTGATGTCATTACCATGGATGTTTGTCATCTATTGTTGGGTAGACCATGGAAATATGACAAAAACGTGATTCATGATGGGAGAAAGAACACATACACCCTGGAGAAAAATGGTAGGATGCACATGTTGCTGCCTATTAAGAACCAAGAGGTGAAAACAGAGATGAGAAACATTGTACTTCTCATGAGTGGGAAGGAAATTCTTGACAAGGTTAAGAAGCAGGAGGACACACAATTTATTGTGGTTAGGAATCCAAAAATTGTTTTGACCAGTATGAGAATAGATGATCTACCAGAAGAAATTCAGGAGTTGCTGGGAGAGTTTGTTGATATAGTAGTGGACGAACTACCTTGTTCGTTTCCACCTATCAGGAGTATAAGCCATCATATCAATCTTATATCTGGAGCGAGTTTACCGAACAAAGAAGCGTATAGGTTGACGCCGCAAGAAAATGAAGAAGTTAAGAGACAGGTCCAAGACTTAATGGATAAAGGATTGATTCAGGAGAGCTTGAGTCCATGCGTTGTTTTGACAATGCTCAGTTCAAAGAAAGATGGAGGTTGGAGAATGTGTATAGACTCAAGGTAAATCAATAAGATTACCATCAGATACAGATTTCCATTGCCAAGGATGGACAACTTGATGGATTGCTTGAGTGGGGCAATTTTTTTATCAAAGATTGATTTGAAAAGTGGATATCATCAAATTAGAATGAGAGAAGGTGATGAATGGAAGACAACATTCAAGATGAATGAGGGGCTATATGAATGTCTTGTCATGCCATTTGTCTTAACGAATGTGCCCAGTACTTTCATGAGATTGATGAAGGAAGTCCGGAAGGATTTCATCGGGAAATTCGTCATTGTATATCTTGATGATATATTAATTTTTAGCAGGACAGAAGCAGAGCACTTAAAGCATTTAGCTGCAATAATGAGGAGATTATAGCAAGAGAAATTGTTGATCAATGTGAAGAAATCATCATTTATGAGGACAAAACACATTTATTTGGGTTTTGTTATCTCTGAAAACGAGTTGAAAATGGATCCAGAAAAGGTAAAAGAGATTAAGAATTGGCCATCACTGAAGAGCATATTTCAAGTTTGAAGCTTCCATGGTTTGGCTAGCTTCTACAGGAAATTTGTCCAAAATTTCAGTGGAATTAGTGCACCAATGATGGATATGGTGAAGAAAAGACAGAAATATTTTCACTGGACGGAGGAAGCGGAGAAGATCTTCAAGTTGCTGAAGAAGAAGATCACTGAGCAACCAATTCTGGTTTTTCCGTATTTCAGCAAGACATTCCAGGTCAGGTTTGACGCAAGTGGATTTGCAATTGGAGCAGTCTTGAGCCAAGACAACAGGCCGATCACATAATTCAGTGAAAAATTGAATGAAGTGAATATTAAGTACTCCACATATGACAAAGAATTATATGTAGTCATACAAGCGCTGAAGAAATGGAGACAATATTTGGTTCCCAAGGAGTTTTTTTTGTACAACGATAATCATGCTTTACAATTCGGGACTCGATAGGAGAAGTTGAACCAAAAACATGCTAAATGGGTTGAATACATGAAGAATTTTACTTTTCTGATTAAGCATATTTCTGGAACTACTAACAAAGTTGTTGATGCTTTGAGCATGAAATGTTTTCTTATGCAGGAATTTAGGGTCAAGACTTTGGGTTTTGATAACCTCAAAGAAATGTATAAGGATGACCCAGATTTTAAGGAAGCATATGAGGCATCTGAGAATCCAATTCTCAAGGACAAAAGCCAATGGACCAAGTACATGATCCAGGATGGATTATTATTCAGGGGCAATCAACTATGTATTCGAAAATGCTCCATGAGGGAGAATATGCTGAAGGAAAAACACAGTGGAGGATTGGTCGGACACTTTGGTCATGAAAAGATGTTCTCAGAGTTGAATTGCTCATATTTGTGGCCAAGGATGAGGAAAGATGTTAAGAAATTTGTGGACATATGCAGAATTTGTCAGCACACCAAAGGGAAAAGGCAGAACACAGGGTTATACCAACCATTACCCATACCTGAAAGGCCATGGGACGCAGTGAGAATGGATTTCATATTAGGACTGCCAAGGACACAAAGGGGATATGATTCAATCTTTGTGGTAGTTGATAGATTTTTAAATATGGCACATTTCATACCATGCCAGAAAACTAGCGACGCAACTCATATTGCGAACCTGTTTTTCAAGGAAGTCGTCAGACTTCACAACTTTCCAAAGAGTATCATTTCTTATCGAGATACCAAGTTCGTAGGACATTTCTGGAGGAACTTATGGAGGAAGTTGGGGAAAAATTTGTCATTTAGCTCAGTGTATCATCCTCAGACGGATGGAAAAACAGAGGTTGTAAACAAGAGCCTGGGAGATTTTCTAAGGAGCTTAGTGACTGAACACCACAGTCAGTGGGATCACATTCTGCCACAGGTGGAATTCGCTTATAATGATTCACCCAACAGAAGCAAAGGGAAGAGTCCATTCCAGATTGTATATGGAATGCAGCTAAGGGGATCTTCTGAATTGAAAGATTCGGAAAAAAATGAAGTCAGAAGTGCTAGTGCAGAGGAATTTGTAGAAGTAATGAAGGAGCTTCACAGCCAAATTAAGGAGCGATTATAGAGTTCAAGTCAAGAATACAAGCGGAGAGAAGATCAACACTGACAATAAATTCAATTTGAAGTTGGTGATCTGATCCTTGCACATCTGAGGAAGGAGAGGTTCCCAAGGGGAACATATAACAAGCTGAAGATGAAAAAGATTGGACCGTGCAAGGTCATAAAGAAATCTGGGGTAAATACATATGAGATTGAATTACCCGATGGGATCAGAATCTCATCGATATTCAATGTTGTGGATTTGTATCCTTACAGAGCTGAAGAAGCAAGAGAAGAGGAGGAACAAAAAGAGGTTCAATGGACCAAAAAAATGCCTGTAGTTGAAAAGCCACAGATGGAAAGCATAATTGACAAGAGGATTAGCAAAAGACCAGGAGAAAAGAGTATTTTGAATACTTGGTCAAATGGAAGGGACATCCAATTGAATATGCCAGTTGGGAGGATGAAGAAGAAATTCATAGGCATGGAAAAACCGTGCAAGAGCTCATGAACATGAGTTCATGAAAATTTTCAGTCAAGGGAGTATTATCCAGCAGCATTGTAAGCAGCCAGCCAAGCAATCATAAATGTGGAAGACAGCTAGAAAAGCGCAACACACATTTTTCACATTTTGAAATATTTTGAAAATTTAATGAGTGGATATTAATGTAATAGATAAGGGAAGCATACTTGCATTTATATCTAGATATTGTAAACAAATCTTGAGCGATTTTCTCTCATTTGTCGAATGTAATAGGCATTTAAGTCTGATTAATAAAAGTTGGTAGATTTGATTTAATAGATTAGACAGTTTTAGAAGCGTAGGAGGGAAAATGGATATAGACACCCTCACCCTTGTATCATTAGATAGAGAGAAGAAGAAAACAATATGATCATTCAGAGATTTCATAAGCTATTGAGTTGTAGCAGAGAGCTATAGAAAAGAACCTATGTACAGGAGCACTTGAGTTAATATATAAATCTTTGACTCAACTTTCATGGTGTTATAATGTTTACTGTTTATATTAGTTGAATGGTTTGTTTACAATTGGTTTGTTTTCTCCGCTGTGAATTTGTTTCAATGATATGTTGTGTGTATGATTTCATGTTGAATGTATGAAGTCTGACAGAGGAGAAGAATGAGTTTTGATTGTTTCTCTTCCTGAGAATTCTTGTAAGGAGTGTAGTGAACGTCTGCAAGGTGTGCATTGACAAGGTTCTGAGTTTTATCTCAGAAAGCTCAAGAGAGATACCATTGTTCTCACAACCAGCAGATGTGCATGTGAAGCACAGAGATGTGCAAGGTGTACGCAATCTAGTTGAAACCTTAGAACTTATCAACTAAGGTGAAGGTTTAAGGACTACTGTTGCAGAGAGTGCACAGAGTCGAGGACTCAAATAACCAGAAGTTATTTGAAATTTTTCCACAAGGAGTGCAAGCAAGATTCCTCTTGGAGACTTGAGTTTGCAAGTGAAAGCTCAGGAGGGACAACACCTTTGAAGTGTTCAAAGGGAGACACGTATCGAACTCATCTTGTAGAAGTTAAGTTCAGGTGGAAGGACGTCGAGTCAGTTTGACCAGAGATTCTTGAGGAGTGAATCGGGTGGTCAAAATTCTCCATGGAGAACTTGTGAAATCACGAGGACCGTAGGATCCAATGGAGCTGTAAGGTGGTTAAAATCCAGTGAAACCCATCACCTAGGATCTGAGAGACAATATGAGTCATTAATCTTGTTTCAACCCATGCGTTGGATCATCCTGTGAATTCAGGGGTTCGTGAGTTCAGAGGGTAGAAATAATTCTTGGTTTCGTGATGTTCTATGTTGCAAGGCATAAGTAAGGATATCCACACCGTTGGATCCAAGACATGGGGGAACCATTGTATTAGAACCCCGCGAGGAATCACATATCGGGGGCTCGGGGGTTGAAAGAATTTTCTTTTTGATTGTAAGGTCACGAAGTGTTGAGCGCCAAGGGCTTGTAGAACACGTGGCGCATCCGTTAGGTGGGGACCACGTGGTTGACAGGTGGCGTAACAACAAACGCCCAGAGAAAGGTGCAAGCGGGTGACAGGTGGTGGACACGCGTCGCCTGGGAAGGAGTCAACCCATTGTTGACCAGGGATGATTTTAGGGATGGATATTTTTTTGAAAATGTAGAAACCTTGGTGAATCTTACTAATCCTTCATATGCCAACTATAAATTTTTGGCGATATTTTTGTAAAAATATTCAAGTATATAAGGATCTTATATAGTTTTTATAAAATTTTGGTGATTTTTAAGGTAAAATAATTTTATCCTATAGAATTTGGGCGAATCATTTTTAAAATAGCGAATCTCGATTTTGGAAAAACCATGGAAAATTAGCCCATGAGAGAAATTTAGCCCCTAAAATCATCCATGTTGTTGATTTATCACGTCTCGGAGATTCGCAAAGGAGGAGCACGAGGGCTCAACACTCCAACGCATGAAGTCCTGAGTTGCGATTAGCGCTAAAGGAGTCAACTCATCATTGAATTATTGCGTCTCGGAGTTTCTCAAAGGAGGAGCATGAGGGTTGAATACCCCAACTCACAAAGCCACGAGTTGCGAGTAGTGCTAGTGCTTAGCCCTAGACGGCGGTTATGTGGGGAAGGCGCTAACAAGGAGGAGTCATACCCGTATCTCATCTCGGGTATCGTCATTTGGAGGAAGAGGAGTCAAGGGTCTTTGACTCATGAAATCGTGAGTTGCGAGGGGCACTTGCACTAAGCCTGGTTGTGGTCACATGGAGATGTAAGGCTTGCACCTGGTGTTAAAGTTGCACAGGGGAGGTTTTTGTGAAGGACCTGTGGATAGGATTCATTGGGGGTTCAAATAGAGAATCGAAGGAGCCGCTTCAACTCGAGGAGAATTTAGAACGATCCTGTGTGGACCTTGGCTCAAGGGTCGGGGGTCTACATCATAAGACAAAACTCAGAAAACTCAAGATGAAAGGAGTTGGAAGAATTATGAAAAAAGAAAAATGCAAAAGTGAAGAATATGTAAAAAACAAGGATTGACATCTTCCTCCATATTTTTCTCGGTAACCAGTCTAACTAAAGGTATGAAAGAGAAGGAATAATATTCAAGAATCAAAATGTAAGACAATTTTTAATCACAACAAGAGGGGCTTATATCTACAACAAATATTAAATAAAATTTCAACACACATTCCATAATATTCATATTTTCCTCAGCATGGACTAACATCAATATTCATAAAACCTTTAAGATATCAATACAAGATGGAGTACTGTATCCAATATTTTTGGGGTTGACAAGGATTGATAATGTTGAGGAACTCTACTCAAACTTGTGCCTTTCTCCTTAGCTTTCCAATCTAATCACTTCATTGATACCTCCCAACCAATGCTAGGGGTATTCTTCTTCCCCCTTATCCCCTTGAGCGGCAAAGGGTCCACGCACAAACACAACCATAATCCTCTAGGTCCCATCTCGCTTCACTAGGTAGATCCACCACTCTCTCTCAAGATGGGTATCCCAACTCTCACAAGTAAAACTGGTCAGAATTTYRGAAGCATAACCTTAATCATAACCAATGATGATCCATTACTCATCTTAGTCATGTGTTTTATAGAATTTCTTTAGTGACACCTTTCCATTTTCACATTTAWWTWTTKTTTTTAATAATTAATTAAGAATTATCTCCCCCRTACACTTGTCACCCTTTCCMTTAGTTGCACAAGTAAATCTACAATKTATTTTAATTAAAAGTCATTTTCCCTCACCCATCCTAAAAGATCTCCTAAAATCACTCCTAGTTGTCCCTTTATTTCCTTTATTCCTAATTAATTAATGACACCTTTCTAAAACTAAGTTGAGTTGAAATAGGAATGTTCTCTAGTTAGATTAGTGTTAACTAGACACTAGATACCTTTCTATTCTTACACATTCTTTTATGCTTTATTCCTTTCCTATTTTAAATTATAATTTGGTATTTTCTGCACACATATGTATTGTATTAATTCTTTAGATTTATTTCATCTCTCTTAATCTCTTAAATTGGTTCACCCTTTTTCTTATTTTATCTAATTTATAATTTAGTTTTAGTAATCTCACCAAGTTTTAGACTTAGGCTTAAAATCAAATAGGCTTAGACTTTCATTTGGGGGTATTAAATTAATAATTTCAATCCTTAATTAAATAATTAAATCCGACAATGTTTAAAAATTTAACAAGATGCAAAAAATTCACTCAAGGTTTTCTAGGCCACCTAGGTTCATTCAATTAAATTTTATTTATGCGATGTGCGCTTCAAGATGCACTCCATGCACCAAGGGTGCCACTTTCCTTTGATTCGAATTTTAATTAAACGATGTTCCCTTCAAAGCCCACTTTGTGCTCCAAGGGTGCCACTCTCATTTGACTGGTTTTGGTACTTTCCCAACCTTTGGAGTCAATACTCCATTTAGTTGAACCTGTGAGAGACTAATGGATTATAAGGAATAAGGACCCTATCTTATTGTACACCCATTAGAAATATTGGTGAGCGACTATCTCAGTTTTCCCTCACTACATCGTGGATCTCTCAAACTAGGTAATATTTAACCTACAATTTGAGCCATAGCAGGAGTGACAGTAGAATGTGTCAGCGATGTTGCCACACCTATTCCTTCATATATGGTTTATGTGCATGTCCCCTTTACTCCTTATGTGAGTCATATTAACAATAAATCGTTAGCCTGCATCCATCAACAAAACATTGTCAATGATCCATAAACCACATCATAATATAATCGATCATATGTCACATATGCATAAATGAAATACTCAAACCAATACAGTATAGTCCCTGACTCAATCCAAAGTCCAAGGAGGTCCATTGATGCCATCGACATCCTCAATATTTCAAGTGTCTTGCACACTCAAGGGACACTCGTCAATAGCATCGATCAATACATAGATATCAAATAACATAACATCATAATTCATCAAGATCATCAAAAACTCCATAAGTGAAACTGATAACCATATATTATAACTGGATCACTTGCATGCAAGTGTCCTCAAAGAATAAGTCAATATTGTGTGATCGTAAGAGCTAGATGTTACATACACCCCCTCTTGTTTTAAACTTTGTCCTGGAGTTGTACAGTGTAAGGTAGCTAGAGAGGTAGTGGGGGGCGGCAGAGAGACCATAGTGATAATAGTGGAGGCCATTCAACGTAAGGTGGACTAGGTCCACTATATTATTAAATAAGGTCCACCATGGTAGTTAGATATAATAAATGGGTATTTAGATATAATAAATTTAAGAGGACTTCTTAGAAGGTTCTACTTCTAGAAGATTCATTCTCTAGAATGTTCTTAGGTGATGATAGCACTATATAAAGGGTTTCAAGCAATGTAATGGGATATAAAGAGAATTATTTTATTTGGAGTTGAATCTCATTAGGAGGATGCCCCCTCAAAGAGGTAAGTGAACATGAGAGGATCCCTTCCATAATAGGATCCATTGTATGGTGTTGCCCTACCTCAAGGGTTTTCTCTATTTCTTGTGTTCATGTTATGGTGAATGGTTTATGGTTTATTCTTGGTATTATTGAAGTATATTTGCATATCTAGTATAGGTACTTAACATACAGTATATAAATGCATTAAATAAATCATACGACAAGATCTATATGTCTAACTATCAACAAAATATGGAAATTGTTGGCTCATACCATATGTGTCCTCCCAGGTACTTGAGTGCAGACTATAATTGTCCCACTATACCTTGACCTGATCGATTGTTCGACACCGTAGTTGTCAAATGCGATGGTCCAGAATGTTGATTGGCTCTGTCGTGAGTGCACCCTCATCCGACACCTGCAAGGAACTCATGTCAATCACATGTGTAGGCTCACTAACATAATGTGTCAACACATATACATGAAACAAATTGTGCATATGCCTAAACGAATCAGGAAATGCTAGTCGATAGGCCACATGCCCTTTCTTTTCCACAATTTTTAAAGGTCCCACAAACCTAGGAGAGAGTTTATCACCCTTTCCAAACTTGATCAAACTCTTCTATGGTCTCACCCGCAAGAAAACTTAATCACCAACTTCATAATTACAGTCAACACGATGCACAACGACATAAATTTTCTATTGATATTGCACTTATTTAATCCTTTCTTTTATCATTTTCATTTGTTATTCCATTTATTGGATCGCTTCAGGTCCTACTAGGACTCTATCCTCAATTCAATCCCATCTCAATGGCACCTGACACGGTCTCTCGTAAAGAAACTCAAATGGTGTCATCTTAATGGTGCCTTGATAGTTGTTGTTGTACACAAACTCTACCAGTGGAAAGAACTCTTACCAATGCTTTTGTTGGTCCATAATGTACATATGCAACATATTTTCCACTATTTGGTTCATTCTTTCTGTCTTCCCTTCTGTCTCAGGATGATAAGATGTACTAAAGTTAAGTTGGGTTCTCAAGGCCTCTTGGAAACTAGTGAAAAATCATCCTATAAACAATGATCCTTGATCGGATATGATCCTTTTAGGCATGCCATAAAATATCACAATATCGTTGATAAAATATCTAGCTATGTCTAGTGCTTGATAGGTCATACACATAAGAATAAAATGTGCACTCTTCGTCAGAGTTCCAACTACTAGGTGTAATGTACCTCAAATTCACCATAAAAAAAAATTCCATATATTTTAATTTTGTTTTAAGCTTAGAATTTAAGAGGAGGTAAGATTGATTTCTATCCACAATGACATTATTACACTAGTTTAGTTTACTTCAAACAGAAAAGATTATGTGGATAAATTTTTCCATAACTCTATCACTCCCCTTCACTCTCAAACTACTCCCAACATACTTCTATATATATATGCAATATCTAGACTTAGGTCTTATAGCCCATCCCTCTCCTTGGGACATGAGTTCCTATGCTCGCGTGCATTATTAATTATTTGACTTTGAAATAAATTTCATACACTATATATAAAGTAATGGGGTCGAGGACATATCCCTTGTCATAATATACAAGGTTTAAAAATAAGATTCTTGGCATAATTTGGTATGGTTCGACTGATTAAAAATATATTTCTTTATGAGTAGTCATGGTTAGTGTCCTGTTAATTTCCAAATACACAAAATCTTGGGTATTAATTCCCAATTAAAACCCTCATATAACTCGCTCTTAAATAAAATATGTATTAAGTGAAATATGAAATGAATGATAATTAACTCCAATGAATGGATGGAGGGGATGTATTCCACTAGTAGTATCACGACGGGACTGTCATTAATTTCACAAATTTCTTGGTGGGGAAGGAGTGGTTTACTTGTCAGAACAGTTAAAGATCTGCACTCGAAATTAATGGATATTTTGTGTACTCGAATTTCGATGGTTTCACCTGACCGTTCCTTCAACCTAGTCATGACACATCTTCCCCATCGCATGGAAATACCATCATTCATACCTTCAACAATTAATCGGTGTAGTAGAGATCCTTTTAGGGTTCCGAGTGTTTCTATTGTCAATGTGAAATCCTCCATAAAGGGCTCTGCGTATTAATATTTCTCAACAGGAAAGGATGTCGAAATGGAGGATGTTACCTGATGGAACAGTCGGCGCTATTCACCTCCCTGGTATGTTTTGTGATACCACTTGTGTCCTTGGTCATTTAAATGAGAACTCTGGTTTCTATCACGGTGGAAGAACCCTCGTATTGGAAGTCTTATTATGACTATAAATTGAATCTTCCCCTTTAAAGATATTGTTATGACTGTAATTTGAATCTTCCCCTTTAACACTATTCCTCGTGAATTTTCTGTATGTTTATTCTACCAGAATTAGATTGTTCTATGTATTTGTCCTCAATATCTCCTAAAAGGGATTCGACATCTGGCCTCCTTGTTTCCTCGATTACCAAAGGATTCACACCTCCTTGCAAAAACTTTTCTCTCAGGGTTTTCCATTCCATTATAGGCTCTATAGTTTTTCCGTTGATATGTTTCGAGGCTTGGTGTTGCACTGTTGTGAAGTCACACAGGGTTTTAATATGGAGATCAAATGTTTCTTACTGTGTATTATGATTTATGTTTCATTTTCCCTTTTTTTTTTCTTTCTGGTTTTTAAGAAAGGATCCATTTCTGAATTTCCAAGAGACTCTCTTCTGGTCCTTATGGATAAAATGTTTCCCTGATGGATATGGATTTCAATCCTACACAATTAAAATTTACGACTTCAGGGGTTTTTGAGTAGTTCTGTTAGAAAAATTCCCACGGCATATCATATTGGGGTTTTTCATTCTTTTTGCAACTTCTTGGATTGAGGATGCCTTTGGCTTGTCTGCACGACCCATCTTATGAAATCCGTAAATTAAGTGTTAGTACTATTTATATTATTCCATTTCATAGCAAATGTACTTATCCACCATTGGTATAAACGCTAATGATGGGACCCTATTATTGTGAGGGTACCCATCAGGAGAACCTGGGACCATTCTCCCCTTGGACAGGGACCTCTATCAAGACAAAACATGATAAGGGAAAAGAAGCCTCATATTCAATCATGAGTTAAGTACCATTATAACTCAAATTATTTCTATTCTGTTTGAAACTTCAACCATCTTATTTCTATTCTAAAATGCAATGTGAATTTGAAATTCCTTGCAGGGACTTCAACTATGTACAACTCTGGATGTTGGTGCTCATCAAAGGCGTAGAAGGTACTCGGGTTTCAATTCGTTTCTCTCCAATGCGTTCCCTAGTTTTTCTATGAATTGATACGATTCTAAACCAAGGGTTAGCATCGTGGTGACAAAGATCTCACTGAGTCACATGATTTAGAATATGGTTATAGTTTAAGAGCTGCAAAATCTTTTGGGGTGGCGATACGAATAGTCATTCTTGCCAAGTAATGGATCTGTAATTGAATGAATTCTGAAATGGAATTCAACCATCTTCATGGACAATTATTTTGACTCAATTCCTTCCTTGGATATTATTTCGATTTTTCATACTATTTTATCTTTTGTCGTTATGTATTCCATAAATTTCACTTAGGCTTAGTTAGAACGTTGTCCTCTACCATATTTCGGTATTTGTTGTCCGAACATTCTGAACTTTTATGTATTGCATGGAATTATATATTTCCAAATGCCCACATCCTTTTTAAATCACATCTCAACGAAAAAGAACTCTAGAATATTAAAATGTTGTACAAGTATCAAGTAATATTCATACAAATGTATATATAATCCTATTGAATGTGTATTCTTGTCATGCATCGATACTTTAGTAATGTTATTACTTTGTATAGCTTATTATAGAAATATACAAATATTTAGTCATTTTATTCTTGTTTATTCTTCAACATTTCTTAGGTCATTACCATCAACTAAGGGAACCTATATAGAGGAAATTTAAGAAGGGTTTGAGATTTTCAAAGTCATCATATCTGCACATTTAATTTATAGATACATCTCTTTTAATTGAATCCATAGTGCTTCCTAAATGAGGTCATTTAACTATGCTTTAATTGCAAGGTTGGATCTTCATGACTGCTGGAACAGTTGGTATATTAAATGTATGCTATGTGCACGTATATAGGTGTATATTATCATTATTACTATAGGGAATTCACTTTAACTTTCCATTAACATCTGTACTTATTTCCACCTATAATTACGTATATACCTATAGCTCTCTCTTTATATATATATAATGATTTACTGTCATAGGTATAGTTTCATCTTTATTCTGGTTTAATATGTACATAAATGGAAAGCTTAGTTAAGTGCTACGGTCCTACATCTTTACCTACAGAAATATAAACACGCAGGTAAATCTACCTAACTTGTGTTTCATTCATACACACCATTAGTTTACACATCAAACCATAGTTAACTACATAATTTCAAATACTTAAAGGTGTATGATCTCATGGCAAGGAGAACTCTTAGAAAATCCGTACTAAAATCTACTTGATTAGTTTAATACTTTCATATACAATAATTATGTTCTTGTCATGCCCTATACACAATGGCTTGTAATATAATCTGTTATTTCTAATCTACCTCTATCACGGATGAAGATCTTCCATCGTTTTTATCAGTCCATTCATTATAGTATTAGTGTTGTTCCTATAAAAGATAATTCCTACTATGTTCCTACAGTTTATCATATTACAGAAATGGGCTAATATACGAAAGATTTCTCCCATAGAAGTACCTCGATATAGGATTGACATATACATTTTATTAGTATAAATGATTATTTAAAACAGAGGAGTAGATCAACATATCTGAACAAATTTACGATAAGACAAAGGGAACAACCACGTTCCTCCCAGCCATAGAATAGGCAACCAAAATTACTTGCCTGATTCACCCCCTAGCCTGACCATGAATTCATGAGAGCGAACTTGGAAGACTCCTCCTCATCAATGTCCTCAATTCCAACAATTTTCCTCTTGCCCCACACTTACGCAGTAGTGTTCATAACAACAAAGAAAATCCATAGTGTCTTTTCCCAGCATATGTGGCAGTGTCCTGCCTCCTCACATATGCTATTTATCAATTTTTCCTAGGTCTTTTTCCCTCCCTTGGGAATTTTCTCAGCTTTCTAAATCCCTGATTTTCAGGGGCTGCCAATGGCCAAATCAATGATTTTCCACTTGTAACAATCATCCTAGGGGTAGTTCCAACATGTTCTCCACTCATGGAGTCATGGTTAGCTAAATTTAACATGGTTGTTCCATTTGTCCTCCTGCAATCAATATAAAATATTATGTTTTCATACAAGTGTCATAGTCAAATAGTTAGTTGGGTCAAATTAGGTCTCTGCCCAACAGTCATAATAATTAATTACAATTATCAAATTCAAAATTCAGAATTTCCATAAATGGCAACAATTTTCCCATTTCGAATTTACTAAAAACAAAATAAATTTCCAGCAAATTTAAATTTCAAAATACTTTATTTTTAGGGATGTCACATCCTTTCCCCCTTCAGTAAAACACTGTCCTCATTGTTCGTTCCTTTCTTGGAATAGGGTTGGATGATATTTCCACAAATCTCCCTCCAACTCCCAAGTGGCCTCCTGAGGACTAAAGTGCTTCCATTGTACCTTTACCTGAGCGACGAATCTATTCGGAAGTGCCATTTCTCTCCGGTCCAGAATACACAGGGGTTCCACCTGGAACTTGCCTTTGGGTTCCACTTGCACCAAGTTCCAATCAATCATATGAGTAGGGTCATGAATATATTTTTTTAACAAAGAAACATGAAATACATTATGAATTCTTATATTAGCAGGAAGTGCAAGTTGGTATGCTACGGGTCCAATTCGAGCTAGTATCTCGAAGGGCCCACAAAACCTAGGTGTCATCTTGACATAGTTCCCTAACTTCAACGAGCTCTTTCATTCTTTGACCTTCAAATAAAAATGGTCTCACACTTGAAATTCCAAGTGTCTTCTTTTCTGATCTGCATAGCTCTTCTGTATGTCCTATGCTTCTTTCAAGTTCTGTTGTACCTTCCTTACCATGTTCTCCATTTCTTGGAGCATCTCTGGTCCAATCATGAGTTTGTCGACCCGGTTATCCAAACTAATTGGGGTCATAGACTATCTGTCGTACAATGCTTCGAAAGGGATCAACTTAGCCGAAGTTTGGTACCCATTGTTATATGCAAATTCTACCAAGTGTAGATAGTTCTCCCACTTGCTCGGTTTTGTTCTTATGTACATGCAGAGCATATCCTCTACGATTTGGTTTGCCCTTTTGGTTTGTCCATCTGTTTGTGGATGATAACTCGTACTGAAATTCAAATTAGTATTTATCCCTACAAACAATTCCTTCCAAAAAGCGGCTGTGAATTTTACCTCTCTATCTGAAATCACCAATTTAAGAATACCATGCAGTCTAAAAATTTCTTTCATGAATATTTCAGCAATGTTTATAGCTTTAAAAGTAGACTTTACAGGAATAAAGTGTGTAGATTTACTAAGTTTATCGATTGCAACCATGATGGAATCATTTTGTTTCTAAGTTTTAGGAAAACCTATTATAAAGTCCAACGATATGGTCTCCCATCTCCATTATGGTACTGCTAATGGCTGTAATAGGCCGGTTGGATGTTGGTGCTCGACCTTAACCTACTAAAAATCTTGGCACCTAGCCAAGCACTCTGTTATTTCTCCCTTCAAATTAGGCTAGTAAAATAGTTTTCTAAGTGTTGTTATTGTTTTCTGGTAACCTAGACGGCCAGAATACGGTTTCTTATGCACTTCGTCCAAAACTATTAGTTTTAACTCTGTTTAATCTGGTATGTACAGTCTGTTTTTAAATCGTAATAGTGCCTTCTTGTCGATACTTAGATCTAGTTTGTCTGAGTTTGCGGTATTGTTCTGTAATTCTGCCATCACCTTAGTGTAATTTTCATCGGTAATACCTGTCATCCTTATCCTTTATTCTAGATCACTTTCTGCCCTCCTGATATTTATCTCAAATAACCCATGGAATCTTCTTCTTAACACGTCTGCTACTTTATTTTCCTTACCCTTGATGTGTCTGACCTCGAAGTCGAATTCGCTCAAGAAAGCTAGCCATCTTTCTTGTCTTGCATTAATATATGGTTGGTTAAACAAATATTTCACCCCGCTATTATCTATCAATAGTAGGAATTTTCTACCCATTATGTAGTGTCGCCACATTTTTAAGGCGTGTATTACTGGTGCCAATTCTAAGTCATGAGTGACATAATTTCGCTCGTCTTCTTTTAATTTTCGGGACTCGTAAAAAATAACGTGTCCCTCCTGAGTTAGGACACCACCTAGTCCTTCTTTAATTGCATCAACACATACGGTGAAGTATTTATCTAGGTCTGCTACCTTCAATATGGTTTCAGTTGTCAATAATTCCTTCAATTTGTTAAAACTGTCTTGACACTTATCTAACCAGTTATACGTGGTCCCTTTATTTTGTAATTTTGTGATAGGGTAGGCTATCCTGGAAAACGCTTCTATAAATCTACGGTAATATCCAGTGATTCCCATGAATGACCAGATATCCACTACATCCTTAGGTATCGACCATTCCATAATGGATTTTATCTTCTTTGGGTCTACGACAATCCCTTCTGCTGAAATTACACGTCGTAGATATTGTATTTTTTTTTATAAAAGTCACACTTGTCAAATTTGTTGTATAGTTTGTGTTTCCTCAACGTTTGCAGAACTATTAATAATTGTTCATTATGTTCCTCCTCCATTTTTGAATAGACTAGAATATCTTTGATAAATACTACCATGAACTTGTCTAAGTACTGACTGAAAATACTGTTTATCAGGCACATAAACATGGTTGGTGCGTTAGTGAGTCCGAAAGGTATGACTACGAAATCGTAGTGTCCATATCTTTTGCAAAAATTTGTTTTTCTTATGTCTTCATATTTTATCCTAACTTGATGATAACCGGATCGTAAATCCAACTCTGAAAATATCTTGGCCCCACCTACTTGATCGAACTGATCATTTATCCTTGATAAGGGGTATTTGTTTTTAATAGTCATTTTGTTCAGTTGTCTATAATTGATACATAGTCATAGAGTACCGTCTTTCTTTCTCACAAAGAGGACTAGTGCCCCCCATGGTGAGACACTCGGTCTCATATACTCTTTGTCCAACAATTCCTGTAATTTTATTTTTAATTATGTCAGTTCTGGTAGACTCATTCGATAAGGTTCTTTTGAGATAGGGGTTGAACCGGGTAGTAGGTCTATGGATAAGTCTATTTCCCTTCTAGGAGGTAATTCTGTTATCCCATCCACAAACATGTCTCTGAATTCATGTAGGACAACAAAATCTTCTAACTTTGGCTTATCTTCTTTTTCTAATAGATTTGTCACTTGGATGGCATAAACTTGACATCCCTTCCTCATACATTTCTTGAGTTGCATCACTGAAACTTGTTTGACTGATACCAGTTTTGGTATACCTTGGGATGTTCTAGCAGTGCCAAACTTGTCTTTATAGCTAAGTATCTTTGTATAAAAATCTAGTACTTCTTTGTGTTGTTCTAACCAATCCATCGCGATAATCATATCGTAAGATCCTAGTGATAGGATGTTTAGATTTGTTCTTATATTTTGGCCATATAAGTTGAACTCAATATCAAAAATAAAGTCAACTACTTTCCTTTTAGTACATGTTGCTAGTTGTACAAGCCATAATTTTGCGTGCTTCAGCTTCTTAAGTTTATTTGACTCTACTACATCAGGGGTAATATAACTTAGCATAGCTCTAGGGTCAATTAGAACATAAATTCAAGTGTTATTGATTTTACATTTGATTTCTACCACCAAGGACTGGTGGTCAACTTGTCGACCATATATGGATGCATTTATCCGATGTAGGCTTCTGCCCACGTCTCCCACCGTCGAAGCTTCCTGCAGATTATGAACAACAGTTCTGTTTGTTGAAATTAAACGTGGATAGTTCCTCCTTAGATGAGTCTCTCAACATTCCCAACACTTTAATGGCTTGCAGGGGCTGTCCCCAAACTTCTTCGTTCCCAGGTTCACCAGTTTACCGCTGCCTTGCGTATTCGGACGATTGGAGTGAAAATCCTTTCTCGGAAAGAAAATTACCGCACTCCAATAAGGAGCTCGCTAGTACCCTTTCTTCCACTGGTTCATTCAATTTTGTTCCTTATCCTTCCAGAATTTGGGAAACTCTACCCATTGTTTATATTGGTCATAGCACATTTTTTCTTTCCTGAATACCTCATTCAAGGATTTGGGGTTGTCAAACTCAATTATGTCCCTGTAAGGCTGTGGTAAACAACTTAAGAATCATCAGATTTTTACCTTATCCTCTTGGATGTACGGTACGAACCTTAGTAGTGCCATAAATTTATTTATAAGGTCCTCCATCATCATCTGTCCAAGTCGTATCTCGTAAAATTCTTTCATCTTCCTTTCATAATAACTTTCAAAAAGGTATTGTTTCTTGAAATACTTCTTAAAGTTAGACCAT
>JASDQU010374830.1:101817-112347 GCA_032191745.1 Picea mariana | reverse complement strand
GATGATGAGTTAATTCTCAAAATTATGCTCAATAACTATATAAAGAATTTATTTAATAATTGATATAGATAAGATAAATTTGCGGGGAAGTGGAGAAGCCCAATAACAGTCATACTACAATGTTGTTACTATCTCTACTCATTTTGAACTCATAGAATTCAAAATGACAACCATTGTAACTTAGCATCCCAAAAAATTTAAATAATCTAAATTTTTGAAAAGATCAAAATTTCATTTTATCCAAGTGAAAATAAATTCATTTTTAATAAGGTGAAAAAATATGTTGCAATAGGTGATACACCAAGAGCCACATAGAAGGAATGTCCATACACATTTAAGTTTTTTTAAATGAAAAGGAAAAGAGATGAAAGCTATCTTGCAAAAAGGTAGAATTCATATTTTTATCAAACATAAACAACCATGAGTAAGATGGAATTGAATTGCAAAGAGTGAATATGGCAATGTAATTAACAAAAAATAATCTAGTGTCATATTGTATGATTGTAGTTCAAGAACACGAATCTATATGGAACAAGTATTTCTTGAGTGCATCATATTTTTTAACACAATTTCGTAGTGTACAAGAGTCCTAAAAAAATATTATTAAAAAGAACTAATCACAAGTGAAAAAATCCTTAAGAATGAATTGATCAAATAAAACTAGGTTCAAAGTGTTCGCTAGCAAACATTTACACTAAGAATCGACACTAAGATTCAAGATATTTTCCATGAATAGAAAATCTATATTACTTTGTTAATGTTGGTATTTCAATAATGAGTCAACCTATTCATAGATTGATTAGGTTCAAAGTGTTTGCTAGAAAACATTTACACTAAGAATCAACACTAAGATTCAAGATATTTTCCATCAATAGAAAATCTATATTACTTTGTTAATGTTGGTATTTCTATAATGAGTCAACCTATTCATAGATTGATTCCATTTTAGGTAATCTGTAATGGTCATTAGCCAAGCTATCAAGGTTCCTTAGGTTAGTGAGCCGGGCCAAGCTATGATATATGATGGATAATGTGAGTCGGGCCCCATACAAATCCTCAAAAATTCATGAGCTCACTATTACTCCCAATTGGATACTCTTCCAGGCATCCCAAACTGTAACATAAGGGAATCCAAACGTTTTGTATTTTATAAAAATTTCATAAAAAAATCAATCTGTCTATGTAACATCCCGCTATTGCACGCATTGAACAAACTTATTCTTTGAGGACACTTGCTCGCAAGTGATACGTATTAATATACTTTTGGGTATTTGATTTATGATTATGAGACGTTATAAATTGCTGACATGTTATTTGGCCACATTGACATAGACATGTGCTATTGACTCAATTTTACTGAGTGTGCAGGATTTTGGACCTCGAGGATGCAGAGGCATCGATGGAACCCCTTGGACTCCGGATCGAGGCGGGGAGTGAAACATTGGGGTTTGATTGTTTTATATGTGATATTAATGCATCTGATTAGATGATATGATATGGATATATTTATGACATGATTCGTTGATGATGCAGGCTGACGATAACTTTCCGACCAGACTCACATATGGAGTAGAGGGGTCACGCATGACTACTAGAGATGTTGAGGGAGAGGTGTGGACAACAACCCTGCCACAACCTACTAGCACTCCTGTCATGGATCAAACTGTAGGTTAGTGATTACTTAGTTCAAGAAGACCCACGATGCCATGAGGGACAACTATGACAGTCGCTCATGATGATTCTAAGGGGTAAGCAATAAGGTAGGGGACTTATTCCTTAGAGGCCCTTAGTCTCCCACAAGATCACTTGAAGGAGTATTGACTCCAGGTTTTTTTTATGTCTACCAAGTCAATAAAGAGGCGAGTGGCACCTTTGGAGCATGTGGTGCATCTTGAAGGGCACATCACGCAATAAAAATGGAAAGAGGTGAGTGGCACCCTTGGAGCACGTAGTGCGTCCTGAAGGGCACGTCGCTCAAGAGAAACAGAGAGAGGCGAGTGGCACCCTTGGAACACCTAGTGCGTCTTGAAGGGCACGTAGTGTTGTTATTTAATAATTGGATAAACCTAGATGGCTTTAGGATGAGTAACGTGTTAACGAAGATTAAAACTTTTCCCCTAATAAAATGTTGCCCAACCTAGGAAAATAAAGTCTAGGTCTAAATTATACTTGTGATAAATTTTTATCTGTTTATTAATATATATATATATATATAATATTCATTAATCTTGTGACAAGAAGGGGGTAAGCAATTAAAATGATTTATAAAAATATTTTGGGATAAAATTTTAAAAGGGGAAATAATTGTTTTACTATATTATGCTAATTAGAATTTATTGATTAAAAAGAAAAAGGGAAAAAGGGTAAGTTTCTGGACATGCCTTTTTGATTTTAAATAAAAAGGGGACATAGGGAAATTTAAAATAATTAGGAAACTAGGAAAAGCGGGAAACATAAAAAGAAAGGGGAAACACAAGGAAAAATAAGATAGTCTAAGTTAGTAAGGTAACTAGCATTTAAGAACTTTCTAATTTAAACTCAACTAGTAATTTAATAAGGGGGAAAGTCATTAAAACTTGTAAGGGGATATGGGGACACCTAGGAGCGATTCTAGGAGTGCCTTTAGGTGAGTGAGGGAAATAGGAGTAATTAATTAATTAATTAATGAAATTAATTTATGGAGGAATGAAGGGGATGGGTGACACTTGTACGGGGAGTATTACTATGAATTAAATTAATGAAAAATGAATTAAAATGGGTTTTGGGAATGTTTTTGACTTCGAAACTATATATAATGGAGGGAGGAGAAGGATGATGGATCTCTTTTGTTTTGCGAACGTTACGTTGCAGAAATATATACTTGATTGACTTAGCTTGTGGGAGTTGGGATACCCAGCTCGGTGAGTAGTGGTAGCTTGGCCTTGCAAGGCAAGATGGTAGCTAGCTGATTCTCTGGTTAGTGTGCATGGCCCCTTTGCGGCTCGAGGGGATAAGGGGGAAGAAGAGAACCCCTAGCGTTGGTTGGGAGGTATCGGTGAAGTCTCATTGATCAAAAAGTGGGAGTTGCATGGAGCGCACGGAACATCAACTCAGAGTGGGCAATTGGGAAACGATACACTTCCTTTATTTTAGCATGGTATATTGTTAGTATGATTTATGCTTTCAGATCTGTATGCTTAATCAAGTAAAGAATATGATAGTCTTAGCGTTCTAGTTGATGACTGAAATTTTTCCATAGCCTTAGCTTGATGTTGATTGATTTACCATGGCATTCGATCCTTGCATGTCTTGACTGTCCCGAGGTTTATCGATTGCAATGATTGTGGTTTATTTTTTCCTTCGTCCCTAGCTCATTAGTCTGTGCCTGAGTAGTTGGCCAGGAGCCTGATCTACGGTCATCGCTACGGTGTTAATAAACCTATGGATCTCAACACCCTTATTTTTTGTGCATGGATGATGAGCGAAGGATGTTCCTGTCAACCGTCTACCTCTGTTTTTCGTCCTTGGATGATTGCTGGTCTTGCGCCCTAATGTGTTTAATTAAACTTGCAAAATTTGATTGATGGAAAAGTTTTATTTAAACTCGGCATTTTTTATATCTCGTTGTTAACTCGTTTTACAACTCATTTTTATATCTTGTTGGACATTTCCTGCGTTTTTATATCGTTTTTTGTTTGCCTGGCGATTACTACTTCTTCGGCTGCACTTCGTTGACTTGGGGGTGAAATTTTTCTGGAAAACCTTTTTATTTCTGGTTAGTTGTTTGGATTTCCAGGTGCTTGACAAAGCTACATGCTTCTCATTCTAGATAGCCAATGTGTATTGGTTAAGAATAATTTTACTTCTGGGCATTTTATTGAATGGTTAATCTAAGCGCATTAAGTTTTTGGATGTTTTAACCTCAGTGAAATTTTGACTGTTTAAACTCAACGATTTGATTGGTTGAAGGTTAATATCTCTGCGATTTTGACCAGTAGACCAACGTTTTTATCCCTGAGTTACAACGTCTTATTATTGAACTCACCATCATTTTTATCCCATATTTTACAGCGCCTTCCCCGGTAATTTACTAGGAAGTTACCTTGTTTCAGCGATTGGAGTAACTCCTGTTAACTACTGCAAATTTTTAACTTGTGTAACAACATTTTCCCCCCTTATTGTGTAGCGTATATGGTTGATTGTGATTTCTATTGAGGGGACACGTTTTCCCTTAATTGTTGATTGAGTTTTGCTATTAATTGGACCACAAATTTTTCTTTAGATGATTGTCTGTGTTTGTTGCTGGAATGACCGTGATTTGGACCAAGAATTTTTCCTTAAATGATTGACTGTGTTTGCTGCTAGAATGACCACGATTTGGACTACGAATTTGCTTTAAATGTTGACTGTGTTAGCTGCGGGAATGACCACGAGTTTGCCTTAAAAGAGTGACTGCGTTTTTCCATTCACCTCTGCATCCCCACGTATTTTTTTTAACCTAGCGATTTTCCATTAATCCTTGCGATCCTACTCTGCCACTCATATTTATTATCTCTGCATCTTCAAGGTGGTTTTTGTCTGGAGGTGGAAACAAATTTCCTCTGCGTCTTCGCATCTGTTTTCCAACCTCGTCCCCCTTTTGTCTGTACTTGATTGTGGTTTGAATGCTCTGGAAACGTTTGGGTGCTTAGCTGGATTCAACGATTTCTTTATCTTGTATTGTATAGCTCGATTTTGGTTGGGTTAAGCGATTGGTGTAAGGGATAAATCTATATAAAGCTATATTGTATTTTTGGTAGCCATTTATTTCATGACTAAAATTTATGTTAGGCATAACTCTTTATGATTACAGACAACATGGATTTAGCAATTACCTTGAAGGAGATTTCCTTCATGTCTCACAACGTCCTCACCTCGTTGTCAGCAATTTATGCATTAATTTTAAAGCATGGGCGTTTTTAAGGAAACGTTAATTTTGTTTACTGTCAACTTGTTTCCTTTTACCCAACAACCTAATGTGTGATTGGCAGTTGGTAAAACCTTAATACTGTTCTAGACAACGTGTTGGAAGTTAATTCGTTGTTAGCATTTTAATCACAAGCCTTGTAATTGATATCGTGAATGCTGTTATATATTGGTGTTGCTAATTTAAATTGTGTTAATGTTAGTTGATTTGTAATTAATGTTTAAATTGTAATTCTAGACTTGCGAATTAGATTGGTATTAAGGTTAATTTAGAATAGCAAATTATTAACTAGTAGTAGTTTGGACTTGCTAAATTTGGATATGGGATAAATGTTAAATGATATATAGTTATTGTCTAAACTCGTAATTTGACTCGCTAAATTAGATTTGTATATCATGTTAAGTTAGGTTGGTAAATCACTGACTTTTGTAATTTAGACTGGTTAAATTAGACCTGTATTTAACGCTAAATTAGATTGTAGTTTTGACCAAATTAGACTTGATAAATGGTTGGGTGGTTGTCGAAGTCGTGTATTGGCTTGTGTTCTTCCCTTGTCATCTTCTTGCATCCTATCTACCTGTTGCATGGGGTATGGATGTAGCCTTCTGGTCAGTATTCAACTCTAGAACGTTAGAGTTATCCAAAGTCCTTGGTCTAGATAGGATGTGTCGTGCTAAGGTTATAGTCACATTTATCCCCTGGGGACGACATGATGCCCGATGAGGGGATCATTGCGTGCCCTAAGGTATAGAGGTGCAGGATAACTTGGCCGAGGTCAGTGCATTCTGTGTGGGCGTTGTTGGCTGATGTGAGCTACTGTTAGCACTTAGGTTGTTACGCCTTCATACGATTGGTTCACGCACCTTTATGTTCTATCATTTGGTCATCAAGGTTGTTGCATCAGGTTGGGGATGTTTTCCCTTATCTTGTAGGCATGGCCTTGTTGTGTCAGGCCGGTAGTCGTTGCTATATTTTGATCTATGCCTGTTTCGCCCCGCTGCTCGTTGTGCTAGTGCTTGAGTCGTCGTTGTTTGTTGCCTGATTTTTTTGAGTTGTGTCGTCATCATTGGGTTGGACCATTAACTGTTGTTTGTTGTTGCGTTCCTGTCCTACTTATAAAAAAATAAAATAAATGCGCTTGCGTGTGTCGTGTAAAGTCATAATGCAGGGTTGTTACATTTGGTATCAGAGCAGGTTCAACCCACGACTTGGGATCACTACGACTTTCATTGATATGATTTTGGTTATAATGTTTCTTATTGAGTTGACTTGTATTCGTGTAGGTAATCATGGTTATAGGACGCGGAGGAGGCAGACGACAGGGTGCTAGGGGAGGAGGCACGATGCCTCCAGTAGAATTCATGCCTGAGAGGTCTGACCCCCAGGGAGACAAACAGGTTGTCAGGAAGGAGCAGATATCGGTGGGTGATGTTGTTGGAATGATGAGGTATTTTCAGCGAATGTCTAAGGCAATGATCAACCGTTTGGATAAAGATGAGGCCATGGCACTGGCACCCCCTGAGGGTCCACCATGCGCTCCGGTTGGTATTTTGTAGAATTCACCGTGAACTCAAGAAGGTCAAATTTCCCAAGTTCTTTGGTGCCCTAGACGATGCAGCCACCGAGGCATGGTTGGAGAATATGGCGATGTTATTTTCACTTCGTGAATATACCTCCAACATGAAGGTCTGCATGGTGGTATTTCAACTGAAGGGGAACACTCTTCTATGGTGGAAGATGCTCCTACCATAGATGAACATGGCCATTGAACATGTGTCATGGGAACTGTTTGAGGAATGGTTCCGAGAGAGGTACCTATCAGAGAAATTCATTGAGCATCAGCTCAATGAGTTCAACACATTACGATAGGGCAGCCGCACGGTGCCCGAGTATGAGGTCCATTTTATGGAGCTGCTCTGGTATGCTTTGCATCTTAATACTGAGAAACTTAAGTCCAATAGGTTTGTGTTCGGCCTTAATCGCAGCATACATGAAAAGCTTAGGATTATGATGCCTCAGACCTTGCATGATGCCGTCTAGAAGACCCTCATAATAGAGGAGGAGATTATCAGCGGGGGTTAGAGCAGGAATCTAGCGAGACCAATAGGGAAGGTGTCATCTGGTGTGCAAAAACATCAGACACTAGCCAAACGTATGCCAGGATATCGTGGCTTCCAGAGGGGATACAATTTCACTACACCTCGACGATTGACACCTCAACAGTAGACACCTTATCAAGGAGGACAACATCAACAACAACATCGACCGCAACAACAACAGTTTAGCCCTGTTCAACAGAATAGACCAGGATTCCAAGCCGGTGGGCTGTCATATTCTACTTTGGGTACCAGGAGTACTGGACCGAATAAGGGGTGTTGGATGTGTGGGGAGCCACACTACCAACACGACTTCCCAGTGGAGAGGACTAGAGCATTTGAATCAGCCGGAATCACTACCATGGGAGATTTGGGCAAGGCCCATCGAATTCATGCAGTAGTGAATAACTTCCAGGCAGAGCACCAGTCAACTGTTCTCGAGACGTCAGGTATCGCCGCTGACCAGACCCTTAGTATTTTGATAGATCCCGGTGCTACTGAGAGTTTCATTTTTGGTATANTTGGAAAAATTTTTACGGGATGTATCCTTAACTTGGGAGAGTTTGTCACCAGGGCCAACCTGTACGTCACGAGCTTAGGATATTATGACATCATGATTGATATGGACTGGTTGGAATCGCATGAGGCGATACTCAACTGTAAGACAAAATGATTGAGCTTGGTCGATGAGGAGGGACAAAGATGCATGATTGTAGGACGAAACCGGGGAGTTTCCCTGAGGTTCATCTCTTCCTTGTAGATACGGAAGAGCATGTGCAAGGGATGTAATATTTATGCGATCCTTGTGTTAAACGAGAAGGGAGTAGCGGAAGGTCTAGAACACCTTCTTGTGGTGAGAGAGTATATAGATGTCTTCCCAGAGGAGTTACCTGGGATGTCGCCAGAGAGGGAATTGGAGTTTACTATAGAACTAAAACTGGGGACTGAATCGATAGCAAGAACACCTTATCGGATGTCAACCCCGAATTTATAGGAGTTGAGAATGCAACTGAAGGAATTGCTAGACCTGAGACTGATACGTCCAAGTGTGTCACCGTGGGGTGTGCCTGTTATTTTGATACGAAATAAGGATGGGTCATGGAGGCTCTGCATTGACTACCATCAAATGAACAAGGCAACGATCAATAATTAGTATCCATTGCCGAGGATATATGATATGTTTGATCAGATGAAGGGTGCAATGGTGTTCTCAAAGATTGATTTACAATCGGGGTATCACCAGTTGTAGATCAAGGAGGATTATGTCCCTAAGACTTCCTTTAAGATGAGGTTTGGACATTATGAGTTTACTGTTTTATCGTTTGGACTGACAAATGCCCCATGGGTATTTATGAGTTTTATGAATGGGGTGTTCCACGAGTACTTGGACAATTTCATCCAAGTATTCATTGATGATATTTTGATTTATTCTCGGACAACAGAGGAGCATGACGAGCACTTGCACTTGGTACTACAGTGTCAGTGAGAGAACAAATTGTATGGGAAGTTGTACAAATTCTCATTTTATCAATAGAGGATTCACTACTTAGGGAATGTCATCTTCGACGAAGGTATCGCCATGGATCCAACAAAGGTCGAGGCTATTATGGAATGGCCTACACCGACGAACGTCTCAGAAGTACGTAGCTTCATGGGTTTAGCAGGATACTATCGACGGTTTGTCGAGGGATTTTCGAAGATAGCAAATCCAATCATAGAATTGCAGAAGAAGAACAAGAAGTTTGTTTGGACCAAGAAATGTGCGGAAGCATTTTGGAGGTTCAAGGAGTTGTTGACAACAACACCGATAATAAATGTCTCTGACATGGACGCAGAATTCTTGGTATGCACTGACACATACAAGGAAGGCTTAGGCAAAGTCTTGATGCAAGACAATTGAGTGATCGCTTACATCTCGAGGAAACTGAGAAGGCATGAGGAGAACTACACGATGCATGATTTGGAGTTGTTAGCCATCGTATATGCCTTGAAGGTTTGGAGACACTACCTTGTTGGATGAAAATTTGAACTAAAGATAGATCACTGTGGACTACAACACATCTTTACGCAAAACGACCTGAACGCGTGACAACGACATTGGTCGGAATTGCTTAGCGAGTACGACTTTAAGATTACTTACATAAAAGGAATAATGAACCGAGTGGCAGATGCATTGAGTCGGAGACCACGCATATTTTCGATGTTGCCTCTTCAGACGAATCTACGTGAAAATATTCTAACTTTACACTATGATGATGATTGGTACAAAGAGGTTGAGGGTTTTATCGGAAAAAACACAATGATGGTACCAAGATTTGAAGGATTTACGTTTGACGACGATGGATTATTGATGTTTAAAAATTGGATTTACGTACCACCGAACGATGAGTTGAGGATCTTGATCCTAAGAGAGGCTCATAGAGCAGTCTACATGGCTCACCCGAGAGTCACAAAGATGAGGGTAGACCTTAAACCCTTATTCTTCTGGAAGGGAATGAAGGAGGACGTAGTAAACTACGCGACCATATGTCTAGAATGTCAGTAGGTAAAGGCTGAACATAGACATCCAACAGGATTACTACATCCACACGTTTTTCTAGAATCGAAATGGGAGGTTATTTTGATGGATTTTATTGTTGGATTACGACTGATGACAAGGATACATGACTCGATTTTTGTAGTAGTAGACACTTTGATGAAGAGTGCTCATTTTATTTATTTGCATATGACGTATCAAGAACCTGACATAGCTATAATTTTCATCAGTGAGATTTTGAGGCTGCATGGCGTGCCTAAGAGGATTATATCCGATCAAGGATCAACGTTTACTGGATGATTTTGGATGAGTTTCCAAGAGGCCTTGAGAACCCAACTTAAATTCAGTACTGCTTATCACTCGAAGACTAACGGGGAGACCGAACGAACGAACCAGACCTTGGAGGACATGTTGTGCATGTACTTTATGGACCAACAAAAGCGTTGGGAATAATTCTTGCCACTGATAGAATTAGCTTATAACAACAGTTACCAAAGCACCATTAAGATGGTTCCTTTCGAGTTTCTTTACGGGTGACCGTGTCAAATGCCTTTGAGTTGGGATTGTCTTGAGGATAGGGTCCTGGTGGGACCAGAATAAATCCAAGAAATGGAAGAGAAAATGAAAACAATAAGACAAAGGATTAAGGAAGCACAGGATAGGCAAAAGAGTTATGCCAATGCACACCGTGTCAACTGTAGTTACGGGGTTGGAAATTGAGTCTTCTTGTGGGTTAAACCGCATAAGAGTTCAATCAAGTTTGGAAAGGGAGATAAACTCTCTTCGAGGTTTGTGGGACCTTTTGAGATCATGGAAATAAAGGGGCCCGTGGCCTATCGACTAGCCTTGACTGATTCCTTGAGGCGTATGCACGATGTTTTTCATGTATCTGTTTTGAGACATTATATTAGTGATCCTACACATGTTATTGACATGAGTTCCTTGCAGGTATC